>VTFQ01000001.1:62167695-62172695 GCA_036281575.1 Ancherythroculter nigrocauda | reverse complement strand
ATTTTGAGAGTTCTCAAAAAGTGAATTGGGCCCATGAGCGCTGTGAGTTTTCCCAGCTCTGTGAGAAAAGAGATGTGAGAGGAGAGACGGGGAGGTGTGAAACACCACACGCTCACAGACGGGAGGCGAGCAGCATTCTGAGTGAAAACAGGACTTTTCTTGCTCTGTTTGTAAGTAAAAGAGTTTAATGCGACATACTTAAACATTTAGAAACGAAAGTGCAAAAATTACTTAAACACAAGCTCGTTAACTTATAACCACCCACATTTACATTTCAACAATTGTCCAGAACGATAACTATATTAAAGGGGACATATCATGAAAATATGACTTTTTCTGTTTAAGTGCTATAATCGGGTCCCCGGTACATCTACCAACCCAGAAAATGTGAAAAAGGACAACCCACTTTCTTTGTTTTGGCAAGCCTTTCTCTGCAAGCATGTGAAAAAATGATCCACTCAGATTTCGCTCCCCTAGTGACGTAGGTAGGGGATCTGATTATAATATTACTGCCCCTTAATCTGTATGTTTCCACCCACAGAGCTGCCATTTTTCAACAACAGTGTACCCACGCTGATAGAGAAGCATTGGTTGCAACCTGTAACTGTTTTGGCCAATCACAAAAGTCGATTGCGCAACCAACCATAGAATACTCTGCTGCATTTTAATTATACATTTTTTTTGTGCTGAATTCATATCGCTTTCATAGCCTATTGAGTGAATAATATATAGAAATCCTTTTCATTTCCTTTAAAAAAAAAAAAAACGAAACAATTCGAACTGGAATGCCGACCCCCCTCGAAATTCACTCCCCGGACTCCGTCCCCCTGCTTTACACCCCATTTCCAACCCTGCTTATATCTTCTAAATACAAATTTTGTTATTGTTTTGGAGCACACTAGCTTATTGATAACAGTAAGGCATATTCATACTAAAAGCCAAAAAACTTCAATTTCGATTTCATGACGACTTTAAATGCTCGAGCTCTTTAAAGTCAGGTGAATTCTGATTGGCTGTCAACGTTTTAGCGTTCATCAGCTGAAAAAAAACGTTCGAGCAACGTCGTGTCCCTGGCCAAATACTCGCGGTAGGACGGCATAAATCGGTAAAAATATGTACCACAGAACATTTCCTAAAAAAATCATTCAAATACATTTCATAACTTTCATTTTGGAATTATTTTGCAAACATGACGGGACGTGTCGAAGGGACGTACTTTTCAACGGTCATAAAACGTCCAAATGTTTGCTGGGTGTAAACACAGTATTAGTTTATTTTGGGGTGAAATGTGACCCAAACATATTCTCTTTCTCTCTCTCTCTCACACACACACACACACACCGCATCACCACTGTCACTCACACACAAACGGTACAGGAGTGTCAAAACTGGACATGTCAGGTGTTGGTTGCCACGGTTAAGCTGTCCGCTGCTTGCGAATATCTACTTTCTGTCTCGTTGCACACACACACACACACAATACAATCTCAATCTCCCAGCAGACTCATTCACACAAGATAGCGTCTCATTACAAAGTTGCCATGGCGATATGTGCACTCAGAAAGATTCCCTATCGAGAAGAAAACAGATCAGGATAGACAGCACGCAGAGAAAATGAGTCTTTCATCAGGGCCGATACCAAGGTTTGATTAGTTCCCCATTACTGTCCTTTTCAATGAGAAGCAGTGTGTTCAGCTCACGAAGAGACGAGAAAGCGACAGATGTAATCGGGTTTAAAGCAGCGCTGTTTTTTACACCCACTGTGTTTCATTAGAGCTGGTTTACCGTCAACGGGCCTGAAGCGGAATAATCTGTTAATGAAAGACGGTTGGAGGCCTGCTGTATGACCCACGAGCTCCGGAGACAACGGATGAGAGCACACTGTAACAATGATGATAGCCTAATAATAATAACATATTTTCAGCATATGAGGATCATCGGACACAAACAAATAACTCTGAAACGACATAAGATTTAATAATCAAAATATACACATCAATGTTTCCAGAGAAAAGAAGCTGATCTGAACATGTTTCAAAGACGAGTAAAATTTAGAAGTGAATATACCATTTGTTATATTTTCATATCAGTGAACATAAGCAATCAAACCAATTTAATCAGTCTTTATACACACGCAAACTGATAACTTTGGCTCACATCAGGCCTTATCAATTTTCTTTTTTTATTTTTACAGTGCACCAGCACAAAGAAAAGATAACAAGGTCAGCAATTCACAGTGTCAAATACGTCAAATGAATCGCAATAAAAAGGCAAGGGAATAGCCTACTATAAAATAATAAATAAATAAATAAATAAATACTTTGGAAGTTGACATATCCTGTGAAGTATGACATTCAGCAGCTTTTTGCTTATTGTCTATTAATTATTATGCATGCAGAGATCAGTTTAATTGAGTGGTTGCATGCAAGGGATATTTGTGCATAAAAATGAATGAATGAATGAACAAATTAACAAAAGAAAAATCTTATGGAAAAAACATTTAATATTAAAAATATTTATTTTACTGTATTATTCAAGAGAGTGCTGACGTGTCCTGAATCATGACACCAGCATTTTCCTAATTCTTTGAATATTTTCATTTTTGGATTAATTTGCTAATACTCAATTTAATTTAGAGGTTGCATGGGATATTCGTACATGTAAAATATAATTAATCACAACACAGCAATATTTAAACTAAAATTAAAATGTTGAATAAGGGTGAACAGTTAGATCATCCAAGATAATCACTTTCCTTCACATTTAAAATGAAAATATTGTTGTTGATTAAAAAATATTCAAGGATATGCTGTGCATCAGCAAGCCTCCCACATTTTACACACACACACACACACACACACATATATATATATATATATATATATATATATAAATAAATATATGTATATATATATATATATATATATATATATATATATATATATTTTGCCCTTGACTTCTGGTTAAGTTCTGACCGTGATCAACACATTTGAACGTAGGCTTGATAACTGCCAGTGAATATCTTCGTTTATCTCAGCTGATGACTTTAACATGAACTCTTGTTATCTGCTAGTGTTTGTTTGTTCAGTTCACAGTTCATTGAGAGATAAACCTTCATTTATCATACAGTAAATCAAGAACAGGTGTGAACGTCATCAAGACGACATGAACTGATTGGTTTTAAAGTTAATTGTAGCTATTCTGTGCCAAACTTCATGGTTTGGAGTTTGGATGTCACGACAGTGCTGTTTCATGGTCAAATCTGATCGTGTAATGTTCCAATTTTTTTTAACCAAAACCAACAAAACCACTGTGATGAGACTGACGTAAGTTTATGCACATCTACACCATTTCCCACAGATCAGTGTGAAACCTGAACATGCCACAGAAACCACTGCAGAAAACAACAGTCATACATTAGCATGAAACGCCTCAGTTTGCTTCAATACTGTGTGTTTTCCCTTTCAGAACATTCAGTGCATTCGGTGTTAACAAATTCAAAGGAAAAAACAAAATAATTGCAGTCGCAGCACTATTCTCACGCTTTTCTAATTAGCATTAATGTGTAATTACTCATTGAGCTGTGATGATGAATTGTCCCCTCCAAATCTTATTCAAATTAAATAATTCTTGAACTTTGGGTCAGATACAGTAGTGGCAGCAGCTGATTCTTGTCTGACTTCAGTCCCACAGTAATATTCCTCTCTATATCAGTCATATGTCATGTTCATGGCCTGATCTCAGCTCTATACAATGACCTTGTTATGAGCTGCTGCAGTACATTAGTGTCTTACATAAACGGCATCTGTTTGTGATAAAGGCAGAGAGATGAATGAACATGGCAAGATGCTTGAAACGGAAAGAGAAACGCGCTCAAGTGTGTCTCCGTTAATTAGGGCTCCATTCAGGTCAGTCTGAGCAGATAATTACACACGGACTCTGGGTTTCTCCATAACACAAATCAATGCCATAGTTCACAAGACTACAAAGAAATGAGCCCGAATTCAAGATGCAAGATTCAATGGATGAATGGATGAATGGGATAAACAGATAGATGGATGGATGGATGGATGGATGGATGGATGGATGGATGGATGGATGTTTGGGTGGAATGACAGAATGACAAGATGATGGATGGATGAATGGAACAACAGATGCATGTGGTTGGATAAAACGACAGAACGATGGATGGATGGATGGATAAATGGATGGATGGATGGATGGATGGAAGGAATGACAACAATGGATGGCTGGATGGAATGACAGAATGATGGATGGATGATGGGATGATGGATGGATTGATACATGGATGGATGGATGGAATGACAGAACTGTGGATGGATGATGGGATCATGGATGGATTGATACATGGATGGATGGATGGATGGATGGAATGACAGAATGATGGATGGATGATGGGATGATGGATGGATTGATACATGGATGGATGCAGGGTTCCCACGTGCCTTGAAAGTACTTGAAAGTACTTGGATTTCAGACACATGAATTCAAGGCCTGGAAAGTACTTGAAAACAAATATTGGTCCTTGAAAGTGCTTGAATTAAATTTGAAATAAATTTTGTGAAAATGTATTATGAGATGCCCCTCTTGGTCCTAGTATATTTGTTTTGGAATATTATTTTACAGTCAGTTTCTGAGTGTTTTCCATTGCGGTACTTCCCCTTGCATGTTATTAGGCATGAACGATGGATGATTATGGGATGATGGATGTAGTGATACATGGATGGATGGATGGATGGATGGAATGACAGAATGATGGATGATGGGATGATGGATGGATTGATACATGGATGATTGATGGATGGATGGAATGACAGAATGATGGATGGATGATGGGATGATGGATGGATGGATGGATGGATGGATGGATGGATGGATGGATGGATGGATGGATGGATGGATGGATGGAATGACAGAACGATGGATGGATGATGGGATGATGATGTAGTGATACATGAATAGATGTATGGATGGATGGA
>VTFQ01000001.1:61900195-62160195 GCA_036281575.1 Ancherythroculter nigrocauda | reverse complement strand
ACGGTGAGGAAGAGGAAGGGTTGTAGTTGTAGATGTGGAGGCTGTCGAGCAGAATTTGTGAGTGTGTGGGTAGAGGTGAGATCGAACATGACGAGCTGCTCTTTTTGTTATTTACAAAAGAAACGTACGATCACACACAGAGACGAGGATTGACAGGACCGTCTGTGCTCTTACTGCGCAGACAGACAGTATGAGCTGAATGTGTGCCAGGAGCTTGTTTATGGCTGACAGGAATATTGAACTCAAAATCTATTCTACTCACCCTCATGTCGCTTGAAACCTGGGAGACTTTCTTTCTTCCGTCGAGCACAACAGGAGGCATTTTGCTGAATGTTGGAGCTGCTCTTTTCCATACAATGGAAGTGAATGGGGAGTGGGGCTGTCAGGCTTTAAAAAGACAAGAAAGTACTATAAACATACCATTAAAAATGGATAAAACAGTTGAATCATGCTAAAACAAACAGCATGTGACAAGAAACAGATGTTTATCAGCTATCATGGAAGCCTACAGTACTCATAGAGAACAACATTTACATTTAGTTTACATTTCACCACTAGATCTGCTAGTGCAGGGTTTCACATTTTGGATGCCAAAATATAAAACACCCTTTATATTTCATATACTATATATTTTATATAATTTAGTAAAAAAACTCATTGAGTTTAAGTGCGATTTTACAAGGACAACAAAATATGAAAAAAACGTATCATTGCGAAAATTAAAAAGCTGGGTTTTATATTGTCATTATAAATTAAATGGCTAAAATATTACCTAAAAATATTTATTTCCAATTGATGTTGACAAGTCACAACTAAGTAAAAAATAAAAATAATAATTGCAATTAATCTTATGATTTCTGACCAGACTTTAAAAAGCAGATTGTATTAGTAATCAGATTTGCTGAATGTGAATGCAAAATAAACATCTTTAATAATAAAATGTTTAATTTAATGATAAACACTATTTGTTTAATAACATTTAATCAATGTTAATGTAAAATAAACATTATGTCTGACAGTCCTAAAAATAAACTTGCTTTTTTTTTCTCTCCAATTTTTCAATGAATCCTTAGAAAACCCCTGTCGGAGGACACCAATCAATCTGAATCACAAAATCATGTTTTAATGAACATTTGTGTCCATAATATTGACAGCTTGGAACTTGAAATTGCCTTTTGCCTTTCAAAGAAGAAAAATCATATGGGTTTGGAAGATACAAACCCGAGAGATACAATCTTTTGTGTTTAATGCCACAACTTGATTCTATCGCAGCACTTGCGGCATGATAAGCGTGTCGGTCATAGCTCTACCTGGAACCTGTGCCCCGTCAGACAAGTTGAATTAAAGGTCATCAGAGCGACCTCACGAACCAGGAAATCATGTGCAGACAACCTGCTTACACTCATGACTATAATTTAGAGATTAATGTAGTAAATTTCCCGGTTCATGTGGTCACTAGGTCATACCAACCTGTTCAGATGATGCTCAGAAGACTCAGTGTAGTTCTCAGCAATGTTCCCTCTAATTTTTTTTCTCGCTGAGCAAAACTTTTCTCTGTTGAGCGTACATTTTGGCCACCTGAGCAAAAACATACTTTATATCAGACCTGTACAATGAACGTAAACACACACAAAAAAAATGGTTTTATCATGCAACTGTAACATTTAACTTTAATGTGTCATTTCTATTTTATTTGACCCTTGATGTAACTTAGTGATTTATTAAATAATATGTTTGAAAACAAGCAGTTCAGTCACTAAATTAAGCACATTTTAGGTTACTTGAGATTTTTTCACATTGCTGTATTAACTCTTTACCAAGAAATTCTATTAAAAAATAATTTCTGTCCTCCTGCAGGACAGTTCAATTCTTTATAATAATATAATATGAGCAGTTACAATGATGGTTTGGGACAACCGTAATGTGTTTTTGTACAGTCAATTATTAGCAACAGACAATGTTAAACCATCAAAATTACATGTTTATTGCTTATGAATTTCCCAGATTTTATATACCAGGAGGTTTCAAGATTTTTCGTTGCAAGGAGCCCTAAACAATCCCCTTGTGAGATAATTTTTTTATTAGGCTTACATTATAATATAATAAAATATAATATAATATTTAAGTATTTAAACTGATATACAGTATTATATCAGTTTAAATGCTTCCATTTGTTTTAATATATTATAAAAGTGAAAACAAACTGAAGCATTTAAACTGATAGCTAAATATTTTTAAGAACAGTGAACGTTAACTCGTTTATAGTTATCTAAACATCCCTGAAACCCACACCACCATCACACACACAAATCTATTTTAAACTGAGGTATATCACTGATGTATTTTGAGTTTGCAAGCTACACCTGGTGGGTGTGTGATTGTAAATGTCTCAGAGTTTTGTTATCATTCTGTGCCCATCATCCGTTATTTCCACCACTTTTCATTAAAACATGACGTTTTACTTCTTTTCGTTTCGCGTTGCCTCTCGTATTGATGTATTTATTTAGCCCGAAAACATGTATTCTTACCGCGACTGAATTGGCTCAGGGCCAGTCAGCTCACACGCGCTCAATCGTTCTCTTTCTATGAAACCTGTAAACCGCATTCACCGGTTCCAACTCTATAGCGATAATAACTCTATAGCGGTTGTCCAGAGCACTGCAATTATTTCTCATTTAAAGTACACATGAAATCAAAATTGACCTTATTTATTTTGTTAGCTCAAATTGCTAGTTTTGTGGTGAACAATTCATCCGTGAAAGTCAATCCACACAAAAAAATTGTTTGGCTTCGTAATATTTAATCAAAATCTGAAAATGCTCCTCCCCTCTGCAACGGTGCCCCTTCTCAGATGACATCAGTTTGACGGCTTGGGTTGTAAACACTTAAACCACTCCCCTCCGACTGTTAGTCTGCTATGAGCGAGAGATGGAGAGGAGGAGCGCTAAAATAAAACTCTGCCCTCTATTGAATATTCCGTTTCACTTGGAAATACGTCACAGCACTGGAGAAAAGTCGTTTGCAACTTCCGGTTCACGGGGACTTTAAACTACTGCAATCATTTTCATGTCTGTTCTCTGAGCGGCAATTATTTCTTCTGCCGCTGCCGCGCACGCGCGCAGCTAAGAGGGAACATTGGTTCTCAGTCATGTTTAAGTGTCGTTTTCTCAGATGTTTCTCCTACATTACCTAAAAGAGACACAAATGAGTCACTAGTTGTCATCTATGATATTCTGACTATCAAAACATGAGCCTGATGGGCTTGTTCTCAAGCCACTTCTTGGTTCTCTTTACAGTTTGGGCAGGAGCATTGTCTTGTTGAAAAATAACATCTGATCATTCCTCTTTAGATAACTTTTCATTTGTGAAAAGTCAAAAGTAAAACTTTGTGAAAACCTTTTCTGTTTGTCATGATGGGTTGTCTTCTTCTGTTTTAGATTATGGAGTCCCTCAGGGCTCCATTCTGGCCCCTGTTTTGTTTTCATTGTATATACTTCCCTTGGGTATATTCTCTCTAAACATGGGATGTCATTTCACTATTACACTGATGACACTCAAGATTATTTGTCCTTAAAGAAAAATGACAAAAAAGGCTTAAAGTTCATTATCAGCATGTTTGTCTGACATTAAGTCCTAGTTTTCCTTAATAATTTTTTTGAATCTTAGAGCAAAACTGAGGTTATAGCGCTTGGCCCCTCAGTTATTTCAGGCACTTTTGATGGCGAACTGGGAGATTTGGTCCCCTATGTGAAAAACTTGGGGGGTAAATGCTGTAGTTAAATCTATTTATTTTTTTTTCAATTAAGATTATTATCTAAGGCTAAGAGTTTCTTAAAGGTGCCCAAGAATGCTTTTTCACAAGATGTAATATAAGTCTAAGGTGTCTCCTGAATGTGTCTGTGAAGTTTCAGCTCAAAATACCCCATAGATTTTTTTTTAATTAATTTTTTTAACTGCCTATTTTGGGGCATCATTAACTACACACTGATTTTGGCAGCGCCGCCCCTTTAATTCGCCTGCTCCCTGCCACGAGCTCTCGACTATATTACAGTGCATTTACAAAGTTCACACAGCTAATATAACCCTCAAATGGATCTTTACAAGATGTTCGTCATGCATGCTGTATGCATGCTTCGAATTATGTGAGTAAAGTATTTATTTTGATGTTTACGTTTGATTCTGTATGAGTTTGAGGCTATGCTCTGTGGCTAACGGCTAATGCTACACTGTTGGAGAGATTTATAAAGAATGAAGTTGTGTTTATGAATTATACAGACTGCACGTGTTTAAAAATGAAAATAGCGACGGCTCTTGTCTCCATGAATACAGTAAGAAACGATGGTAACTTTAACCACATTTAACAGTACATTAGCAACATGCTAATGAAACATTTAGAAAGACAATTTACAAATATCACTAAAAATATCATGTTATCATGGATCATGTCAGTTATTATTGCTCCATCTGCCATTTTTCGCTGTTGTTCTTGCTTACTTTGTCTGTGCACAGATCCAGACGTTAATACTGCCTTTCCTTGTCTAATGCCTTGAACATGGGCTGGCATATATGCAAATATTGGGGTCATACATATTAATGATCCCGACTGTTACGTAACAGTTGGTGTTATGTTGAGATCCGCGTGTTTTCTGGAAGTCCTTTAAACAAATGAGATTTACATAAGAAGGAGGAAGCAATGGGGTTTGAAACTCAATGTATGTCTTTTCCATGTACTGAACTCTTGTTATTTAACCCTCTGGAGTCTGAGGCTGATTTGGGGCCTGGAGAAGTTTTGACATGCCCTGACATTTGTGCTTTTTTCAGTTGTTCATAAACATATTAATGACAAAAGTGTCATTACACTGTATTCAGCACAAACTAGGCTACCATAATATGTGAGGAACATGTATGTACATGTTTTTGTTTTTGAAGAAATAATGTTTATGCATGGTTATTGAAAAAACAAAAAACTTAAGTCACTGAAATAAGGCCAAAAAAAGTATATTAAATCTGTATTGACAAGACTTCTGGGTATTGGAGGTTGTAGACTAGAGTTTTTGCTTCAGAATTATGTAAAAATTATGCTGCCTACTCCTTCATATAAAACAATATATTGATTTAGTTTTTGTAAGACACTTTTTGTCAAGAAACACAGTATGCGTGGAGGTGTGAATCATCATGAATAATGGATCATTTACACCTGAGAAGACAAAAGAATCGCATAATAATGACCTGAAATGACTTGCATATTAATGAGGCCTTTCAGTCAGGTAGGCTGTGAAAAAACCCTCTGTAATCATGTCTCAGCTCAATTTAAAATAATGGTATTCTATTATATTCTTTAAAATATCATGTATTTCTGTGATGCAAAGTGTCTGAACAATTATGTTACCTCTATGGCATTTCATATAGGCTTTTAGCTTAAAAGCATGCACATTTGGAGAAATATTGATGGATTCTTATATGTTTATGTCAATTTTCTATACAGAGGAGTAATATTTGTTTGTCATCACTATGAATGCTGGATACTGTGTTTTCAATTCATTCTTGCAGCCAGAGGGCGCTCTCTGTACACCTTTAGGCCACAAATTCATATAAAGAAGAAAAGGAACCAGGAACTAACGGCATGTCTTCTAGAGATCACTAACCATGGCTTTAACATCCAGATAAACACTTTTCAGGACAATAAATACACGATTGAGACAATGCATACAAGTATTGCCTCTGAATTTGCCTCTGAATAGCGCTGGCTCCGTGGGCGTGGCCGCATTACCAGATAATGAGCTGAATCACAGACTTCTGACATTGCTCTCTTTTCATACAGATTACATAAACACAGAATGTTTGTTTTCGAATTGACTTGCACGATTTAAAACCTGACATTTCAACGTTTCTTTAGACATAAGTGTCATTTTTTTGTCATTAGTATTCATAAGTTACAGTTCATTTTCTGAGAACTATCAGATTGGACTTTGTTCAGAGGGAGACGAGAGATCACGCATCATGTTAGTTTTCTTTATTTTACAAAAAGCACAACATTGTGTTTTTACTCTGAGCATACACAAATAAAAGAAGATATTCTATAGTTTCAATTGATATATTACTTGTGTCTCTATGACAAGAAATGACAGAGTATTTTAAGTCTGTTTTGCTGCAATGTGAAAAAAATCCTGCAAAACGCGCCGGCGCGTTAACGGACTCCAGAGAGTTAACTATGCCAAGGTAAATTCAAATTTTGATTCTAGGGCACCTTTAACATTTTGAGTTTGAGAGAGTGATCCATGCCTTGACTATTGTAACTCTCTTTATAATTCTCTTTATAATAACTCTCTCTTTTCAATTCAATATTAAACGTCTTCAGATGGTTCAAAATGCAGCAGCCAGACTTTTGATTGGCACTCGGGAATTTAATCATATTTCCCCAATTTTACATTCCTTGCACTGGCTGCCGGTTTGTTATAGAATTGATTTTAAAATTCTACTTTTTGTTTATAAAGCCCTAAATGGATTAGATCCAAAATTTCTTTCTGATCATTTGAAATGTAATAACTCTGTTAGTGTAATGGACGTAGGCCGGTAAGAGCTTTAGGGGGGTGAGTGTAACGGACATAGGCTATTAAGAGCTGTGCGTGTAAACCTCACTCTCCTGAACTCAAGAGGCGCTCTAGTGACTGAAGCTAGAGACTGCGGTCTTTAGCCTCTTTGTTAGAGCGCCCGACTTCCATGCCGACGGACCTGGGTTTGAGTCCTGCTTAGAGCGGGCAGTTCGAATAGGAGTGGTTACATTGGTGCCGTGACCCGGATGGAAGTGAGGTTTAGGGGGGTGAGTGTAACAGACATAGGCTAGTAACAGCTGTGCATGTAAACCTCACTCCCCTGATCTCAAGAGGCGTTCCAGCGACTGAAGCTAGAGACAGCGGTCTTTAGCCTCCTTGTTAGAGCACCTGATTTCCAGGCCTGTGGACCCGGGTTCAAGTCCCCCTTAGAGCGAGCAGTTCGAACAGAAGAGGTTACATTAATGCCGTGACCCGGATGGAAGTGAGGTTTAGGGGGGTGAGTGTAATGGACATAGGCTAGTAAGAGCTGTGCGTGTAAACCTCACTCTCCTGAACTCAAGAGGCGCTCTAGCGACTGAAGCTAGAGACTGCGGTCTTTAGCCTCCTTGTTAGAGCGCCCGACTTCCATACCGGCGGACCTGGGTTCGAGTCCTGCTTAGAGCAGGCAGTTTGAACAGAAGAGGTTACGTTGGTGCCGTGACCCGGATGGGAGTGAGGTTTAGGGGGGGTGAGTGTAACAGACATAGGCTAATAAGAGCTGTGCGTGTAAACCTCACTCCCCTGATCTCAAGAGGCGTTCTAGTGACTGAAGCTAGAGACAGCGGTCTTTAGCCTCCTTGTTAGAGCACCCGACTTCCATGCCGGCGGACCTGGGTTTGATTCCTGTTTAGAGCAGGCAGTTTGAACAGGAGAGGTTACACTGGTGCCGTGACCCGGATGGAAGTGAGGTTTAGGGGGGTGAGTGTAACGATCTAGGCTTAAGTTGAGGGGTGACCGTGCTTTTTCTATTGTTGGACCAAAATTGTGGAATAGTCTTCCTCTTTCCCTAAGATTAGACTCCACAGAGTCTGAATTTAAAGCCAAGTTAAAAACCTACCTTTTCTCTCAGGCCTACAATTGTTTTTTAAGATTTAATGTTGAATTTTTCTGCTTGGTGTTTTCGATGTAAACTCCCTTTATCATTGTTGTGGCGACCCGGGGCGGGCGAGAGCCGTGAGGGAACGGCGCGAGGCCGGTGGCGCGAGTGTTAATGAGCTTCACCTGGGAGGCGCACCGGCCTTGAGTCCCTCACGGAGGAGCTCCGGGAGCATAAAAGGAGGAGCGACTACAGTGAAGGACGAGAGAGGACCAGGCCTGGACTTTATTTTATGTTTTATTATGTTTGTGTGGCCGGCAGACGTCCGCGAGGGTCTGCCGGCATTACTT
The DNA here is from genome assembly GCA_036281575.1 of Ancherythroculter nigrocauda. Taxonomy (NCBI): domain Eukaryota; kingdom Metazoa; phylum Chordata; class Actinopteri; order Cypriniformes; family Xenocyprididae; genus Ancherythroculter; species Ancherythroculter nigrocauda. The sequence continues at coordinate 62,152,216 of VTFQ01000001.1, read as the reverse complement.
TCGTTTTGTTTGTTTATTTTGAGATTAAACTTTTGTTGAATGTTCGCCGGTTCCCGCCTCCTTCTTCCCACATTGACTGACCTTGTTACAATTGTTTTGCAGTCTTTTTTAATTATCTTATGTGTCCTTTTTAAATATTTAACTTTTGTCTTTCTTTTTCTGTACAGCACAATTGTCAGGAGCAGGTAACTCGAGCAAAAGTCTTCATTAGCTCTCCATTTAATCTCAGTGACTTGCGACTGCGATATGTGAATGAATCTTCACACACACCATCATTTTTCTCGCAGACACTGAGCTGTTTGTATCATTAAAGTGCTGGTGATGGGTTGCCATGGGTAACGGGTAAGGTACATCTGAATATTTCCACTTTGCATAAATCATTTTACAGCCCGATCAGATGGTAATAGATTTACATATGATGGAGAAAATATCTCAAGGGTGCCTGACTCACCAGAGTGCAAACCTCTTCAAACTCACACAGAGTTTTTCAATGAAGCGCTTTTGCATTTATTCCGTTTTTGAGTCACCTTCACATTACTGATACACCCACATACACCACACTGAATCCTAAAAGATTCCAATAATCCTAGGCTAAGATCTGTAGTCTTTGATCGCTAGTTTGATATGTTCACCGACAGCCCATTAATGACCGTTGCGATCAAATTTTACCTCTGACAAAATTCTGGCAGTGTCAGTAGATTTTTGGCTGACAGTCCTGCAGTGTGTGTGACTTCTCCTATGACGACCGTCAGATTTTCTTTGTTTTTCAAGACAAGCCATGATCAAAATTAACACTTGAGATTTCTTTGAAAATGAAAATGTATGAAAAGTTTGCTCTTGTTTATTCCAAAAGACTCCAAAATGTGTGCAGCTTGTGTAAAGACCAAAAGTTTATGAAAGTAGGAATTTTCCTGTCCCATGAAGCCAAACTTCATACAGTCACCAACATGTTTGAGTGAATATACTGTATGTTACACAAAGAGATTTTCAACACATCAGGGTCATTTATCTGTACAGTATGACTTGTTGTAAACTTTCTATTCATCAAAGAATCTTGAAAAAAAAAAAAATTCCACAGAAATATGAAGCAGCACATCTGTTTTCAACATTGATAATAATAAGAAATGTTTCTTGAGCATCAAATCATCATATTAGAATGATTTCTGTAGGATCATGTGACACTGAAAACTGGAGTAATGATGATGAAGATTCAGCTTTGATCAAAGGAATAAATTACATTTTAACATTTATTCACATAGAAATCAGTGATTTTAAATCACAAATAATATTTCACAATACTTACGGTTTTTACTGTATTTTTGATCAAATAAATGCAGCCTTAAGATGCTTCTTTCAGAAACAAATTATTACCGGCCCTTTTAAAACGGTAGTGTATATTTACATTTATTGCAAAATATTCATATACAAATGCAAGGTTACTATGCTTTCCTTATAAGTATATGGAAAATTAGTTGACCGGCATCAACTAGCAAACAATAATGCAAGATTATAAGAGTAAAAGATTATAAGAGCAAGAGTAAAAGCCTTTATCATAAAGTACAGCCAATTAAAGTAGTCAAAACAAACACAGGAACACAATGTCTGTTTTCACAGTTTTTGTTTTTTGAACTGGAAGAAATACCATATTTTTTTATGGTAAAGTACTGGCAACTGCCTTTTCTTTTTTACTGTAAATTTAAGTTGCTACCGTATACCGTATTTTTTTCCTCCCCATAAATTTCAGTTGTTTTTTACAGTGTAGATTACAATATTGCATTAAATCAGGTTGAACGCTAGAGTTTTCAGTTACAGTTCATCGTAATTCAAATATGAATTGTGTTCTTAGGAGAAACAAATAAGAGCACAGTTTGAGATATTGTTAAGACTCATGTGAGATTACAGGTGTCTTGTTCTTTAAAGGGACGTGTCATGAAAATCTGACTTTTTCCATGTTTAAGTGCTATAATCGGGTCCCCGGAGCATCTACCAACCCAGAAAACATGAAAAAGGACAACCCAATAACTTTGTTTTGGCAAGAGTTTCTCTGCAAGCATGTGAAAAAACGAGCAGCTCAGATTTCGTTCCCCTTGAGACGTAGGAAGGGGATCTTATTATAATATTACCACCCCTTAATCTGCACGTTTCCACCCACAGTGCAAACGACAACATAAGTTTATCCACTAACCATTCAGAAATGTCCAGTTGCATTCTATAAGTTGTAACTTCTTCCTGAGTCTCTCCAACTCCGGTTTGAACAATGTAAGGCTGAACACCGTTACTGACAAACCTCATTTTGGCTGCCTGAGATTCTCCTGCTTTGTTGTTGTTGAAGCGTGAGCTGTTAAAGCTCCGCCCTCTTCTGGAAAGCAGCAGCAGCTCATTTGCATTTAAAGGGACACACACAAAAACTGTGTGTTTTTGCTCACACCTAAATAGGGACAAATTTGACAAACTATAATAAATGATCTGTGGTGTATTTTGAGCTGAAAATTCACAGACACATTCTGCGGACACCAGAGACTTATATTACATCTTGTGAAAGGGGCATAATAGGTCCCCTTAAAAGATCTGAGAAGCAGGAGACTTTTTCTCTCCATTTATTCTCACTGCAGTGTAGGAGAAACAATTGAGATATTAAGATCTCATTAGTGATTTTTCTTTCCTATGAGACAACACTGGCTTGACCCTGATAACCTTGTCTCTCTCCGCCACACACTCTAAATAGTAAAATACACAGATACGCTTGGTACTGGAACTCTTCCTGGTGGCCTGATGCCAGTATGTTTATCACGAGGAAACTATTACAGGGGCATCCGAGGTCTTCGGTTATGCAATCATTAGTACAGGTTAGTAGAAACTGCAACAAGTGCTTTACACGCATACCAGGTTTGTTTCCCCCAGGCCTCAGATAGTTTATAGCACAAACATGCAACCACACCATGCAAAAACATGCAGAAACCATCACATCAGCAAAGAGAAATAAAAAATTGCAGAAACTGTTGGTTCAGATTGACAGGAAGCAAAACTCTTCAACTATAGGTGACCTCGCTGCGCTGGTTTATTCACAGACACACACTGTGGTTAAAGTGTGTCAAGTGTTTTGTCACTTTCGTGGAAGTGTAACCAAGTGAGCTGAATACAAAATACATCAAAGCAGAGAAACATATTCATATAAATACCTTTATGTTTTTATATTTATGACTTTAGTTGCCTCTTAAAAATTATTTTTCTTTAAAATAAATACTTGCATTGGACAACTGCACAAAACTGCACTTTATTTTCATAGTTATTTAATCTTTTCATTAGTGGTGTTTAAAAAGAATGGAATGCAGGGTATGTAAAAATGTTTCCTTTTAACAGTTAAAGCTCTTTGATTGGGGGATTTAAAATCTTGACACCTGGCAACCGCAAGCATGAAAGCTCGCAGAAGCTTGTTAAAAACTGTCTGTAATATTTCCTATTTTTATTCGACAAAATCAAAGAGTTTTTGGTAAAGTTTTTAGTCTTGTTTTTTATCGTCAACGATATTGCATGTTGATAGAGTCACAGTTATTGTTTAATGTGTCGTCTCGTCATCGTTTCTTGACGAACTTTTTTCATCAGATTTCGTTAACGAAATTAACACTACATGGTTGCTAATTTCTAATAACATCCTAGCAACTGCACAGCAACAGGTTAAAATACATCCTTAAACCCCTTAACAACCATGCTGAACACCCTAGCAACCACCAAACAGCACGAAGGTTGTCAGCATCGGAAACCGCCCAGAGCTCCCTAACAACAGCCCCAAACACAACTACACTGAACACCCCAGCAACCATCTAGAAATGGCCTAGCAACCATGCAAAACACCCTAGCAACATGTTTGCAATGTGCTGCTAACACTCAGAACTGCACAACAACAGATTAAAATCACCAAAAACCATTTAACAACCACCCAGCAATGCCCAAGTTGTCTTGCAAAATGTTCTACTATGCTAGAAACACCCTAGCAACAACCCCAAACACCCTAGCAACCACATAGTAAAATGCTAGCAGGTACTAAGACACCTTAGCAACCACATAGCACTGCACAAGTAAAATGCTGTCAAGTAGTCATGCAAAACGCCCTAGTAAGTGCATTGCAACATGCTAGAAACCATACAGAACTCCCTAGCAACAACCCCAAACACCCTAGCAACCACATAGTAATATGCTAACAACTATTAAAAACACCTTAGCAACCACATAGCACTGCACAAGTAAAATATAGTCAAGTAGTCATGCAAAATGCCTTAGTAAGTGCATTGCAACATGCTAGAAACAACACAGTAAGCCCTAGCAACAACCCCAAACACCCTAGCAACCACACAGTAATATGTTAACAACTACTTAAACACCTTAGCAACCACATAGCACTGTAAAAGTAAAATGCAGTCATGTAGTCATGCAAAACGCCCTAGTAAATGCATTGCAACTTGCTAGAAACCACACAGAACTCCCTAGCAACAACCCCAAACACCATAGCAACCACATAGTGACATGCTAGCAGCTACTATAACACCTTAGCAACCATATAGCACTGCACAAGTAAAATGCTGTCAAGTAGTCATGCAAAAGGCCCTAGTAAGTGCATTGCAACACGCTAGAAACCACACAGAACTCCCTAGCAACAACCCCAAACACCCTAGCAACCACATAGTAATATGCTAACAACTACTACAAACACCTTAGCAACAACATAGCACTGCACAAGTAAAATATAGTCAAGTAGTCATGCAAAATGCCTTAGTAAGTGCATTGCAACATGCTAGAAACAACCCAGAAAGCCCTAGCAACAACCCCAAACACCCTAGCAACCACACAGTTAACAACTACTTAAACACCTTAGCAACCACATAGCACTGTACGAGTAAAATGCTGTAAAGTAGTCATGTAAAATCTCCTCATAAGTGCATTGTAACATGCTAGAAACAACAGAATGCCCTAGCAACAACCCCAAACACCCTAGCAACCACATAGTAACATGCCAGCAGCTACTTAAACACCTTAACAACCACATAGCACTGCACAAGTAAAATATAGTCATGCAAAATGTCTTCATAAGTGCATTGCAACATGCTAGAAATCACACAGAACACCCTAGCAACAACCCCAAACACCCTAGCAACCACATATTAACATGCTAACAGCTACTAAAACACCTTAGCAACCACATAGCACCACCCTAACGATCATGCAGTGATTTTTGCACATGCTACTTTAACATTGTTCCCCCCCCCTTCTTCATATTGTATAAAAGCACATGTTGTATAAATGCTATTTTTAACACGTTGTTTAATGGTTTTAGTTTAATAATGAATGCTCTTTTTGGCCTCCTGGAGCTGTTTTCCTGCACAGACTTCCTCCGACTGAGGAATGCAGCAAACAGCCAGAGAGGAAAGTACATTGGGCCATTATCGTAGGGAACGGAGCCATCGGGAGGGGAAGAGGGAGCGTCAGACGAGGGTTCGAAACAGTAGCGCGCTGTGTGCTGCAAGGCCTGCTGGGAACAGCGCTCTGTGGTCTGATTATAGCAGACAACCTTCGGCCTGCGGAGCAGCGACTCCTGCTAATGAGCCATCGAGACACGGGCTGGCATGAGACTGCAACACACACACACACAATGACAAGGCCTGGATTTGCATGCATCCCTGAGATCGCATTAAAGATCTCTCTCTCTCTCTCTCCCTCTCTCTCAATCTCCAATCAGCCCAGTTGCTGAATAATACAAAGCAAACACTGACCTACTTTTACACACAGGGAACATGCGAGAACGAAAACCAGGAGTGGATTGGATAGAAGAGCTGGACTGGAGCAAGAGCTGAGAGAGACAGAAAGGAGAAGCAGTGCACTGTGATCTCTGCTTGATCAGCTGGAATTAGATGAGAGACGCTCGGGTGCAATAGGGACCAGAATGCATGTTTCCCCTTTTCTACTAAAATGCCCACAATTCCACATGAACCAAAAACAACATTAATTCTGCTTTTTAAACAAGCATAATCAATCTTTATAGCATCTAAAGGTGGCTTTGAGGTAAATTCAAATCATGATGGGGTTAAGATGTTGAACTGAATTACTTTAAGACTTATAATTGGTTTGTAAACAGATTATAAAGAAAAATCACATCATTGTTTGGGCAAAAATGTGTTTAATTTTCATTTAATTAATGTCATTATGTAAATCTTAATGGACCTACAAACTGGCTTCATTTTCTCTCAAGCCAACTATAAGTTATCTTTCTTTTGATTCTAACCTGGACATAGCTTCACGAAACTCTGGTGGTCAGCAGTCCGTCTCTCGCTCCGGGTTTTCTCAGTGTTCGTAATGTGATTAAACACGGAGGCACCCAGAATACCACAGGCAGGAGGGCCTCTCCTCTCCTAGAGGCCAGTCTCGTATCCTCCTCTCTCTCTCACTGTAACACGCACAGGCCCTCATGCATATGTCAGACTATCCATCCATTTTTTTTTTTTTTTTACCTCTGCCTCTCGCTGATTTCCATGCAGGAGGTGGGTATTTTCCATTCCATGCCAGGCAGACAAGATCAGACAGGCTCGTTCTGGGCTGCCCCAAAGCCAAAACACATCCCTTGATCCAGCTTCATTCACGGCTCCAGCTGATTTTTGAGTGGGCCTTGAAAGTCTTTTAAACTTTTCTGTCTGCCATCTGAAGTAGAACAATGTGTCGTCTCATGCTGAGAGAGAGACTTTCGGATTTGCTTTGACAAATTGTCAAGAACAGGCTGGCAGATGAATGAGGTTTTAAAAGATTCTGTGAAACACTGAATAAATGCATCTCGAACACTGCAGCCAAGATCATCATGAGATGTTGACGATAGACCTGGAAATCAGACATGACTCAAAACACCAGTGAGACCTTTTCCCTTCCCTTCAAATCAATGAGTTACTGACAGATCAGTCTGTAGGAAACAAAAATCAGTTTTTCCTAGACCTAAAACAGACTTTTTACTGAAGTCTCCTGTTTCTCAGATGCGGAACAAACCCTAGTAATCTCTCATGTGTCTACAAGAGTTTTTAGAAGAGATCTCAAAAAATTTCCCAAAACGGTGCTCAAATTCACCAACATACAAGATCTGGGGTCCATTCTTCGAACCTCGGTTAATACACCCAGACACCAGATCTTCTAATCATGATAACTGATCACTGCCTAATTTGGTTCTTCAAACGAATTTGCAGATTTAATAAAATATCTGGATAAAGTTGTCTGATATTACTGCATGCTCTTGTGTTCATTGGAAAGCATATGTATTGATACTCGAACCCATGATCAGCGATGCAGCGATTGGCTGGCATCAAGACAGCAACGTAATGACATTAAAAAAGCAAACAGCAAAGCAAGCAAAATAGAGTGCCCTTGTAAGAAAGCAGCAATGGCTGGGACAGACTTTCACCTTTAAAAAGACTTTAATCTTGTTTATGTGAAATACGCTGCTCCTGAGCAGGTTTGAGGACTCCAGGATGAGTTTTGAAGAACCTAACAATCCTGGATCATGTCAAATTATCAACAGTAAAACTGAGCTGTTCTCCACATTCATTTTATAGCTCTAGTCTCTTAGATGACAACAACTAACTCATTTGCTTCTATTTTACCTTTCCTTTTTCACACCCGAGGCAAAGTAACTCAAGGCTGAAATGCACTACATGGCTGTTAAAATTAAAACAGGTTTTAAAACACTAAGCAACATGCACCTGCCGACTTACAGTATAACAGAGAAAAACTGCATAATACCATGAGTATCCCATGATTTACTCACCCTCAGGCCATCTGAGGTGTATATGACTTTCTTCTTTCAGACGAACACAATCGGAGATATAGTTAAAAGTATCCTGACTCTTCCAAGCTTTATAATGGCAGTGAAGGGGGGGGGGGGGGGGGTCAGATTTTGAAGCCCCAAAAATGTGCATCCATCCATCATAAAAATAATCCATATGGCTCCAGGAGGTTAATAAAGGCCTTCTGAAGAGAAGCGATGGGTTTTTGTAAGAAAAATATCCATATTTAAAACTTTATTAACTGTAATAACTAGCTTCTGTCAGACGGCTGTGGCATTGATTTGCGGTGAAAGAGTGAACTCTGACCCGATGCATGTCATAATGACGACCGCGGAAGAGCAGAGGAGAGAGCAAAACAAAACACCGGTCATGAATTAGAAGTCTAAAATGATCATTTTTAAAGAGAAAGAGTTACAAGAGTTACTCTTGTGGTGCAAGTCGACTTGTGCAGTATGTGCACGGTTGTCTGCCAGAAGCTAGTTATTTTACTTTATAAAGTTTTAAATATGGTTATTTTTCTTACAAAAACCCATAGCTTTGCTTCAGGAGGCCTTTATTAACCCCCTGGAGTCGTATGGATTACTTTTATAATGGATGGCTTAAAAATCTGGCCCCTCCTTCACTACCATTATAAAGCTTGTAAAAGTCAGGATATTTTTAAATATATCTTCGATTGTGTTCGTCTGAAAGAAGATAGTCATATACACCTTGGATGGTTTGAGGGTGAGTAAATCATGGGATAATTTTCATTTTTGTGTGAACTATCCCTTTAAAGGGATGATGAACTGAGAAATCAAATTTTCCTTGAGCTTTTGACATATAAGAGGTCATCATACTATAAGAATATCCTGTAAGTTTCAGAGCTGAAAACTTCCTTGTTAGTTCAATAAAAGCTTTAATTGACACCAGACCCAGCGAACGACAGGATTTACAAGGTGGGGATCTATGATGTCAAAGGGCAGCAAGCACCACCTCTGCAGAAGAAGATCAACGCCTACTTCATCCCTGCCTGTTTAGCCCCACCCACCAATTCACATATGACACGCAATAGAATAGGTAGCCTAAATAGGCCTACCAGATCGAGCTACCAAGCAATAAACATGCTGTTGAGGATTACAAAATATTGTGCAGTGCCTGGACTTGACAGTAATGCAACAACATGTAAGTAACTGTGTTAATTCTAATATTTGATCTGATATGTAATGATTTATGTACAGTCAGATGTTCTTTGTCTGTGTGTCAGTAAATCAAACCCGTGACTAAACGTCAACTTGAGTTGTTTCTCTTAGTAGGATGAAAACAATCTGTTATTTAACGGTGATTAAATTATATAAAGAAAGCGATCAAAGAAGGCCCCCTTTGTAATCATTGAGCAGCACTCGCTGAAACTGTCAAACAGCGCGAGTTTATCTCGACTCCCTTTTTATTTAACGGATCTTTGTTATATCGCGTTTGCACTGTTAGTGAAGATGAAAGCATTTGTTAGCGTACAGAATAATTGAGTTGCAATGACGAGATCACTGCTTTCATGCACTCAACATTGTCTGTGATCAGCTACAATGTTCATCTCTGCAACCTTTCATGCCACGATCTAAATATAATGCCATAGATCTAAATATAATGCAACACTTTTCACGATTCGTTAACCTTGAGAGTAAAAATGCACTAAAAGAGAGAGTAATACTTGGATATTTTCATATGCAAAGACGTTAGCCAATCACAGCAGTGGGCGTTTACACTAAAGTCTCACAGCAGACACGGCCCTCAAAACAGAGCGTTCAAATCAGAGGCTAAATTCAGGGTAGGAAAAATGCCTTTTATTCATGAATTATGACAATTTTGGATGTAAAAAGCATACTAACATTATAAGTGCACCCCAGGAAACATTATAAAACAATAAAACAACGCAGTTCATGACCCCTTTAAGTCATTCCTAGAAATGACTTGTTGCTATGAGATGCATGACAAATGAAAACAATGTGTTCTAAAAATCAGAGTATGTGCCCATCATACCAATTTTTCTGGGAAATCTGCCAACACCGACTAGCGTAGACTCATCCAGACTGCAAATCAGATCCGAAATCACACGTATCTGCGAAAACGTCTAAAAACGCTGTATTATGCATGCCAGGCCAAGCTACCCGTTTTCAAAAGTTTGCGTGTTCAGGCTGCCAAAACACTATTGTCATGTAAATGAACGGCCAAAACGCATAAAACGTTTTCCGTTTTTAGTTGAAAATGGTGTCATGTACAGGAAACGTCCCCTTAGATGATAAATAACGGAAAACTACATTTAGTCTTCTGCATTAAACTCAAACTGGTTTTAATAATGACACTATTTTCTTCTGCTTTAAAGCTGTTTCAAATTTGTTTCATAATTGACAAATTTTGCAAAATCGACAGTTATTGAACTGAATTGAACCAACATTAAACTGACTCAAAGTGAACAACGACACTATTGTCTACTGTAGAGCTGCTTATAGCTGAACTAATTTCATCATTGATAAACTTGACTGTGTTATGAAAGAGCAGTAGGATTATGAGCAGTAAGAAAATCATAAATGATTTCTCTTTAAGATCTTCAATGTCTCTCCTAGACAGCAATGAGATTAAATAGGAAAGCACATGGCGACTTCTTCTGAAAACTCCTGAAAGGCTCCTGAGTGACCTCTGAGCAATAAAATTTGACTCTGGGATGTAAGTGAGGAGGTAAAACATGGTGTCAGGCGTGGTACAGTAAACGATATGCCCTGGCAGGACAGCAGGTGTCTAGGTTTTATCTAAACAGAGCAGTTGTGCTCTCTTACTGCGAACCCGTCTTCCTAGTACCAAACACAAACACACACATAGCACTGGTGTCAAAGAACGCCCACTGATGACAATCTGACACGCACACTGATTTTTCACATGTATAATGACATCTGTCCATGTGTCAAGCACAATTCAAGAACAAATTTTCTCTGAATATAGGCTACTGGCCCCCGATATGGTTGAAAAAAATTGTGTGACATGGTGTGATGTTAACTAACAGTATACCGCTGCAAAGGCATTTTGAACTTCTAATCGAAAAACGAAAAAGAGTAAATCCAGGGCCTTTCTAGAGCTTATTTGGAGAATAAACATAGAATTGGAAGCTTTATTTTGAGGAGGAAAGGTGCTGCCCTGTCTTTTGTTTGACCTTCCTAGATGTGCTATAATATTTAAAGCAGTGGAAAGGCAGGAAAACAACGTCCCAGGAGAGGAGGCCCAGAGCAGGGGAGAGTGTCCGGGAGGCCCCTGGGGGTCTGGAGATGCTGGGATATGCTTATTCATGCAGGAGAAAGACATCACAGCGAAACGAAGAGCCTTTCATCCTCACCACAGCCATTCAATGCAGCTAATCGAATCAGACAGGGGAAAAAAAGAGAGAGTTAATGTTTAAAACCAACTCAGAAAGAAGCTTTTTAGTAGATGTTTGTGTCCTTAATGTTTAACAGCTTTGCACAGGTGTACAAAACTATTTGCTGGTACAAGAACAAGAAAATATGCCATAGAGTGTCACAGAAAACCGTGAAGAGCTTTCTCCAGTCTGACTGGTTGCCCTAATGACGTTTCTGAGAGTCAGAGGTTTATATCAGTCCAGCAGCTGATATGTTGTGTTTACATGTTCCCAGACAGCTGCAGTGAGAACTTCTGAGGTTCATGACATCAAATCTTTGAGTTTGGTATGAGATGTGCAAGCAAACTAGATATCCACAATCAGAATGTGCAACATGCATTAGCTAAAATCAAGCAAATATTTCATATTTTTCATTGTTAGTTTCAGTAATTTTAGTTTTTTTTTTTTTTTTTACATGTCTATATAGTCCTTATTAATTTTTATTTCGGTCACACTTTAGATTAGGGTTCAATTCTCACTATTAACAATGACTTTTGCTTCAATAGACCTCTAATTACTTCTTATTAATAGTTAGTAAGGTAGTTGTTAAGTTTAGGTACTGAGTAGGATTAAGGGATGTAGAATAAGGTCATGCAGAATAAGGCATTAATATGTGCTTTATAAGTACTAATAAACAGCCAATATCCTTATAATATGCATGCTAATAAGCAACTAGTTAATAGTAAGAACTGGATCCTAAAGTGTTACTTTTATTTCATTTATAGTTTTAGCTATTTCAGAACTTCAAGTTAAAGAAAACGAGAAACTATGCCTTGTAAACTAGCTGAAATAAAATACGTTTTATTTTATTTGAGTTAAGTTTACATTTATTTCAAGTTTCAAGAAATTAATATGGTTTTAGTTTTAAATTTAGCTAACAATAATAACCTTGTCGCAAACAAAACCAATGGAGTGATACTAGAAGTGAAATACTCCAGAACCAAAACTCCCTCCAAAAACATCAGCACTGATGAAAGCAATGTTTTATTAGTGCTAAAGAAGTTAAATATATAAAATACTTTTTTTCTTATAATAATAATTTTTTAACTTTATTGGTGGTTTGGCATGTTTTTAAAGGTAATCTCAAAGACCTATAGGAAGACGGTGCACTCTTATATATAAAGTGGAAAACCCAATATGGCGAATAAGCCCCGCCCTCCAATCGAAAGAGCCAATCGTTGATTAGTAAAGTCATCACATCACTGCAGCTGTCCTTATAAGCTCCAGTTGCTATAGAAACAGGCAGTGACTGTGCATGCGCATTGACTGATCTTGCATGAAAAACAAGCTTTTTTAAATGCAATTTGAACATAAGAAACAAGCTTTAAGATACTGTTGTTGTCAGATTTCATTGGTGTTTTTAAAAATTAAATTTAATCGTAAGCTTAGTGAACAGTTTTGGAGAATTTGATGTTTCCCCATTCAAAAAGATAGGAGCTGTACTTGGATAACCAAGGGCATTTCAAAAATGGCTGCCGAGTTAAATGATTTGTTTTAAAGGGACTTTGAATGAGATTTGGAGATTATAAAACTGGTGTGGATATTGAAATGACCCACTCTAGACATGATGTAAAACAATGGAAGCTCTGGTTGGTTTTCAATCAGACCATAAATGTGTGGTTATTGGTGAGAAAAACCTGTAATATACACCAATCAGGCATAACATTATGACCAACTTCCTAATATTGGGTTGGTCCAAAACACCCCTGACCCGTCAAGGCATGGACTCCACTAGATCCCTGAAGGTGTGCTGTGGTATCTGACACCAAGATGTTAGCAGCAGATCCTTTAAGTCCTGTAAGTTGTGAGGTGGGGCCTCCATGGATCGGACTTGTTTGTTCAGCACATTCCACAGATGCTTGATTGGATTGAGATCTGGGGAATTTGGAGGCCAAGTCAACACCTCAAACTCATTGTTGTGCTCCTCAAACCATTCCTGAGCCATTTCTGCTTTGTGGCAGGAGCATTATCCTGCTGAAAGAGACCACAGCCACCAGGAAATACCATTTCCATGAAAGAGTGTACATGGTCTGTAACAATGCTTATGTAGGTGGTTCGTGTCAAAGTAACATCCACATGGATGGCAGGACTCAAGGTTTCCCAGCAGAACATTGCCCAAAACATCCCACTGCCTCCGCCGGCTTGCCTTCTTCCCATAGTGCATCCTGGTGTCATGTGTTCCCCAGGTAAAAATGTTCACTTGCAGCCTAATATATCCACCCACTAACAGGTGCCGTGATGAAGAGATCATCAGTGTTCTTCACTTCACCTGTCAGTGCTCATAATGTTATACCTGATCGGTGTATACTGCTGATTGTCAAATGTCTTTCTTTGTTTTTAGTGACGCCTGTCTGTCCCAGGGTTCATGTGGTGCATCTGTGGTGATCCTGATGTCTCTGTGATTTCCAGCTCCTCTGAGGTCAGAATGTTGTCGCAAATTCAATTTGGAAATTTGGCAATGGGTGTTGAATATTTGAAGCGTTGCCACGGCGGTCTCCTGTAAACAGAATCAAAACAGGAAGTGTCCTTTGTCAGATGCTACATTACAGTCATATGAGGTATTCTCGAGTTAATCCCTCCTGTACGTCTCAAGACAGAGATGATCTGGGCAATTTAGACTACAAAGACTTTATGAATGATATGAGTTTCATTTACAGTAACCAGAGAAGTTCAGGCAGTGCTGTGCGTTGGCGTGATAGAGATTCAGAGCAGATCCAGGAAGGCCACTCAGATTGGCTGACGGGAGATGTCACGGCGTGCATATATTCACTTTGTTTCCGTGGGAACAGCAGACAGCTCTTGTTGCTGAGTAAACCTCATCAGGGGAAGTGTATGACAGGATGCATGAGTGCATATGTGAGTGTGTGTGTGCCGACAGACAGCTGCTGTGAAAAAATCATCATGAGACTTTCACCAACAGTCACTGGCGATGCTCAAAAAGAGCAAACTAGAATGCTCACACTGTTTCTGCAGTATGTATACTATTCTCAGTGTGTAAATGCATGTATGTATACGTAAATTCTTGGATGAAAAACTATACATGTGCACTCAATGCACTCAAATTGAACAAATAAGAAGGAATATCAATATGATTTTTCATTGCAGTCTCATTTTGACCCATTTTTTGATCCAATATGATAAGAAAACATAAAAGGTTAATCTATTTTATGGTGTTTGCTAAAGGAAGTATCACTATTTCTAATAATTAAAACCTATAGGTAGTGATTTTAACAAACTCGTAAACCTACACACACACACACACACACACACACACATATATACATATATATATATAATAAATCAAGGTAGGAAAACTCTCGTTATTAACAATGTTCACCTGGTGAATGACCAGCTAAAAAAAGCCACAAGCCACATCAACCACTCAGAGGACCCTAGCAGTAAACTAGTATGCCATTGTAAACCAAGCCCAGGTGTTTTTAACATCCAAACCTGTTCGCAGACATATTATTCTATGTAAATCCTGCTTACCATTGATCTTATCAATCAGTCAGTCATTGTCCTCACTGATATGAAAACACGCTATATAGTGCAGATAACGTCAAAAATAGAACCTTCTGAAACGAATATCTGATTAATGTCCTTATTAAATAAAGAACGTATAGTCCCTTCTCTGTCTACTTGTTTCTATGTTCCAGCGCATGCGTCTTTGAAATGACACATCAGTGTTTTTTTTTTATGTATTTTATAATGTATTCTGTGGTTTCATCCTTCCTGAAACAGCCTACAGGCAGCAACGCATCAAAAATAGCTTCGTCTCATTTCGAAGGCTGCGTCCTCTGGAGGTCGCATTTGAAGGCTGCATATGTCATCAAGAATGTCTTATTTAAGAAAGAAACCGTAATAAAATTGACTGTTATTCCTCTTGAGGTGTAAAATGGTGTAATTGGGTCAATGATGTGACAGGTCATTTTTTTTGTCCAAAGGCCTTAATAATAATAAAAAAACAAAGATATGACATCCAAAGTATAATAAAATATCTAAAAATGTCATAAATGTATATATTTTTTATTCTGGCATGATTTTATAACATCATATTGCAAAATGGTATTAAAATTATGTGTAGAAGTCGTTGCTTTGTTATGAGAAAGAATGTCCGGAAAAATGAATTTCATTGATGTCATTCGGAGTAACCAATATAAAGGGACCATTTTGGATCAAGTCATGCGGTCAATATCATGTGACAGGATGTGACATCATTCAGACACCTGCACAGGACCACATGGTCATGAAGCAAAGTAATTAACTCTCTCTTAACTATTTAAAAAATTCATGATTTCACTTGCTCATACGCATGTCCCGAAACATCAGGTCATTCGGTACAACCGCTATAAAACATGGAAAATGTTGTAAAATTTTAAAAACTTGTACTAAATATAAAATGTTTGATTATCCGTTAGCTAGCTAGCTGATATCAGCCTGTTAGCATTGTTTGAAAATATCGTCATTCGGTATAACCAAAAGTGTCATTTGGTAAAACTGAAATTTTGGTTAAACCGAATGACTTTTTTGGTGACAAATTTTGTCCATCGTGTAAAAAATGACAAAAGCAGTGCTAATTGATTTATAAAAACCACATAATCTCATTGTTAACACTTAATAAAACTTTTTTGATATTTCTCCATTATGTCTTTTTTTTATACTAAAAACCTTATTCGTCAATGACCCAATTTTTTTACTTTGCGATCTAACGGTTAATTTTCTTAAATGAGACCGTCTTGGTGACGTATGCAGCCTTCAAATGCGAACTCTGGAGGACGCAGCCTTTGAAATGAGATGCAGCTAATACAAGATCGACTTAATCTTGTCGATAGGATAAAGACAGTCTGAATTGGAAATACCATACTACTCTTACTGTTTCTGCCATACAAAGATAGTCTATGCTATTATGCTATTCCGAAGTCAACAACAGTAGCCTACTCTATGGATGTGTATGTGTATGTCTGTACACGGTTCTCCAACATAAAAATACATATGGTAGCACACACAAATTGTGTAAAGTAGTACGTTTTAATGAGTCTACAGCCCAGGGTTGGGCAAACTCAGTCCTGGAGGTCCACTGTCCTACATAGTTTGACTCCAACCCTTATAAAACTCACCTGACTATAGCCTTTTAGTAATCCTAAAGACTTTGATAAGCTGATTCAGGTGTGCTTGATTAGAGTTGGAGCAAAACTCTCCAGGATCGAGTTTGCCCATCCCTGCTACAGCCTATTATAGCTACTGAATAAAATAAGCCTATTTACAATAACTGAGCCTATTTGCACTTGTGTAAATAGCATCTATTGCTATTTGCACTTAGCCACTGCCTTATAATAATTTCTCTAACTTAATCTGCTATCTTAGATGCTTATTCACATATTACAATGCATTCTGGGCCTGAAACCCCATTTGAAACAGCCTTGCATCCTACAATGCTAGCTGGGCAGCTCCCTAGGTTAAAAAATGGAGTTATAAAAAGTTCAATGGGTGTGTTTTTGATATTAAACAATCAAAAATGACTCGTGTAAGAAATATTTAAACAGTACGTCAGTGGGAAGGACAAATGGGCATGGAATCGCTCAAGTAGATTTAGAGCTGTTCTTGCTAAGGTTGTGGATTCTTTGCACTATTTTTGGAGATGGATAAGTCAAGGACATCACAGTCTGCCAAAATGACTCTTTGGTAAACACTCATTGTTCATCTGCTCAATCCTCCCCAAACAGCACCTAGTGAATGAATTTCCAGAGTTTCATTTGTGTAGCTTAGGCCAGGGTTCATCAAATCTTGTCCTGGAGGGCCAATGCCCTGCAGAGTTTAGCTCCAACTCTAATCAAACACACCTGAGCAAGCTTATCAAGGTCTTCAGGATCAATAGAAAAATCACAGGTAGGTTTGATCAGGGTTTGAGCTAAACTCTCTAGGACTGGATATGAGGAATCCTGGTGTAGCTAGCGTTGAGTTTTGTGATGTCATGATGACGGACAGGTCCTGAATGCTGACTGGTCAGTAAAGAGTTCCTTAGTTTACATGTCACAGCCAGATCATCTACATCACTTTGATTAATAAAATAGCCTAATGTTTGAATTAAATGTTTTCGTTAAGCCGTTCTGAAGGTCATGCGACTTCTGTCTTGTTGGTGCACTGCTGTCGGCACTATAATGCAGACACGGCCCACAAGGAAATGCTAAAAATAGCTGAATAAAAGCAATCTTTTTTACTGGCTGATCGAGCTGCCTTTGAAAGTAAAGGAAAAGATGATTCATCTGTTTGTCTTTCACTTCATTTATCTCAATGTGGGAATCCGACGGGTAAAACCAGCCCTCCGAAGCTGATTGTTGCAGTAATATCTCTGATAGAGAGAAAAATACAGTCTGTGGCCTGAATCAGTGGCGTCCGGCAGATGCTAACAGTAGTGATACTGATAGTGTATCTATAACTTCACAGCCAGTAATAGTGTGTCTGATGCATTTGTACAGAACGGCATCTGGACAACAAGACATTATCAGACAAATACGCATTCAGGATCTCGTCATAAATTCCTCTTGTTTTTGAATATTTCTCCATTCTCAACTGCAAATTCTCGAGAATTTAGAGAGACGTGACAGGAAGAGAAAACACTATGAACATCCACACTTAGACTGTAGATTGCATACATACTATTTATGAAGAAAAAAATAGTTGTCTGTCAATATACAAGGACATACTGTAGAGTGTTTTTTGTTCTCCTAAGAGCAGTGAACTTTTGAGTCTAGCTGAGCTGTCAGTGTTTAATGCAACAGCATGATCCAGTAACCCGATGGAGACCCTCTGTGCCGCTGACCTTTATAATCTGTCCTTTCAGTGCTTTATCAAACACAGAAAGTGTCAAAGCGCAGGAACACAAGAGTCACAAAACCACAAGAACAAAGTCATGACTATTTACAGAGCAAAACAACAGGGTAGCGTTCACATTAGCGTCATAAAGACACACCTAAATTCTCCCTTTTGATGTGGTGACTTCCTGTCCTGAATTTCAGCTTTTTATGCATCTTGTTTTTTTGTGCTAAGCATGAATATAGAGTCATCAGATCTTCATCTCTTGTTACTGCACAAAACTCTAACTAAATAGAGATGCAATAGTAGAGATGCAGATGCATTTATGAGACAGTTTTATACATAACGTACTTATAGGCCACATGCACACTGGAGCTAAATTCAATTGTAAATTCACATTTTTAGTGCTTAATCCTGTACTGTACACACACAGTTCAATAATTTACAAACTGGATCGCTTTATGAGCCAAACCCGAACAACAAGCCCAAAGATGCTTAACATTAAAGAGGTGTGTGAACTCGCAAGTACAATGTCAGAAACAGTCATTTGCTCTGGTCCCCTTGGTGTCACTTAAAAAGAGTGATCTGCCTTATAAACATACACAAAACACAATGTGCCTCTGTCAATGGTTTTTTGGTTAAAATTGCCAAACATAAATCATTGGTTGCTGTTTATAACTTATGTTCAGTTGAGTACACTTAGATGTTTTTAAGAATATCTTAAGTACTAAAGAATAATTTTTAGTATATTAAGTACAAAATTAGAGTGTGAAAACAGAGCTCTTTAAGTACATTATGGAAGTGTACTGAAATAAAGTGTATTTTATTGCACCTTTTTTAACCTGGGGTGGTATATACGTTGGTATCTACAATTATGGCAGCTTATTAGAATACAATGTTACACAGGGCAAATGAAAACAATGAAAACAAATCAGTATTACACATGATATTCTTTCATGGCCTATGGACCCGTAAAAGAAGCCTCAGCCACCCCAAGTCTAGTTCTGCCACAAAGGTCTCACTAAATAACATTCACACCACACTTTGAGCCAATGAGGAAAACTCACGGTCAAAGAGAGCATGTCGTTGGACTCAAAGAGAGCATTTCGTTCATGACCCACAGATGTTCTAATCCAGAGATTAGACGAGTCTGGTTCATTCATGAGGCTTGCAGCTACCCTGAGCTTGATAACCACGCAAGTGGCTTTTTATAGCTCAAAAAGGAAATTAAACATGCCATCAGTGTGTGTTTTATAGGGAGCATCGGTTTTAAACCCATTTATGCAAAAACTCTGCCTAGAGGCAAACAAAGATGGGATATCTTTGTCAAATTGCAAAAACAAAAGAAAAGAAAGGGAAAAAAGGGTTAAAGATTACACCAAAAGATATTTCCAGAACACAAGATTCAGCAATGCTCTCACTATCTCAATCTCTTGAGGTCCAACAAATGAAATCTCTCTGCAGCAAACTGAAGCTACTTCAATGGAAACCACATCTGCCAAGCTAAAGTCTCCTGCATACAGGTGTTGGGCAGCTGCGTCCAGGTGACAGTCTGTCTAAATGATTCTGTCTATCATGCTGAAATTACAACATAATCTACAGCCAGAGCTTCCTGGAAAACAGAAACTGTTGACAACAGCTCCACTGAGACCCAAACACAGTCATAACACACCACCGTGAAGAAGCAATTAAACTGCTCATGTCTAAGACCCAGAATACACCTGTGAGGATGACTGACACGCAGGAAAACATCTGCTCGACCAAACCCTCAATATATATACTGCCTGCCCCCCCCCCCTGTTTGGATTTGAATAGGCAAATACTTAAGAATCAATGACTAGATCATTATTACAGTGATTATTACAGATTACAGTGTTTCTAGCATGTTATATGTTTAGCAACGGTTCTTTTAACCCTGGATGGAGTGTGTAGCTTTTCATTTCTTAAACAACCATCATGGCCATATTCCAGGATGACAATATCAAGATTCATCAAGGTTAAAACTGTGAAAGAATGGTTCAGGGAGCATGAAGAATCATTTTCACACATGAATTAGCACCTCTGAGTCCAGACCTGAAATTCATTGAAAGGCTTTGGGATGTGCTGGAGGAGACTTTACAGAGTGCTCACCTCTTGCATTGTCAATACAAGATCATGACCAAAAATTGATGTACCTCTTGATGGAAATAACATCACAACATTTATTTCCATTGAGAGGTGCATCATTTTTTGGTCAAGATCTTGTATTGACAATGCAAGAGGTGAGCACTCTGTAAAGTCTCCTCCAGCACATCCCAAAAACGTCATGCCAATTCATGTGTGAAAATGATTCTTCATGCTCCCTTCCAACAATGGGATGGTACTAGTGTTGTCAAAAGTACAGACTTCGATACCAAGTCGGTATTAATTTTTTAAAAATGTGACGCTTTGAGCGCTGTTGAGCGAATTCATAAACACCTCTGATTGGCCATTGTGTTCATGTGTTCAACAGATATGTCTGTGATTGGCTTTAAAAAAGTCTAATATGTACCGTTTATGTACTAATATGTACGCCTTTGGTACCAATATGTAACTTTGAGGTACTAATATGCACTCTTTAGGTACAAAGGTGTACCTTTTGAAAATGTACCACCTCTGACAGCTTTTTTTCTGAAAGTGTATGAAAAGAAGCAAAAATCCAAGCAAAAAGAGGTGAAAATAAATTTAAATGTAAAGAAGGAAATTAAACAAGAGGAAGCAAAGAGAAAACACAAAAAAGAAGAGCATGCAGAGACAAAAATAAAAACAGCAAAAGAGAAACAAAAAGAATAAAATAAAACAAAAGAAATATATAAATAAAGAGGAACCATTTTATCTGTTTTGGATAAAAACAAAGCATTAAAAAAGGGGAAAAGTTAAAAAACAGGCAAAAATGGAAAAACCACAGAAAAAGAATAATATAAAATCAACGAAGGAAAGAAATGGATAAAAAAGTGATGAATAAACAGCAAAAAAAAAAATATATATATATATATATATATAACCAAAAAATGAAACAAAATAATTAAAATAAAAAAATCGAAAAAAGATAGTCTGTAAAGTGAAAAATAGCAAATCAAAATAAGGGAAATAATAAAAAAAAAAAGGAAAATGATCAAAATGATCAAAAATAAATAAAAAGCAAAGATAAAACAACATGAAACTAAATGAAAAGAAAGACAAGATAAAAAAAATACAGAATCAAAATACAAAAAACAGCCAACAAAATGAAAGATAAATAAAAAAAGAAATTAAATAGGGGGGGGGGGGGGGGGGGGGGAAAGGCAAATTCAAGGAACAAG
Organism: Ancherythroculter nigrocauda; assembly: GCA_036281575.1. Taxonomy (NCBI): domain Eukaryota; kingdom Metazoa; phylum Chordata; class Actinopteri; order Cypriniformes; family Xenocyprididae; genus Ancherythroculter; species Ancherythroculter nigrocauda. The sequence continues at coordinate 62,130,851 of VTFQ01000001.1, read as the reverse complement.
TGAAGTAAAGTGGGAAAAACTGAATGCTAACAACAGAAACTCTTCTAAATTAGCATAACAAAACATTAATCACTACTAAATCTCCCACTTAACATTAATCTTGCACAAAAAATTTTAGCATTTACTCTCCCTTTCGAGTGTCATGGACAAAGTATGCTGGGAAATCCCAGCCCAGTTTCAGTTTACTTAAGTTTGTCTAAATTGAAAGAAATAAGTTAATAAAACTCAAAACAATTTAAGTTTAGTTTACTTAAAATATATCAGTTCTGTGAACTTGAAAGAACTTTGACTGAACTAATTAGATTAATTTAAGTTTGCCCTACTCAAACCAATGAATTATTTTGAGCGTTAGGGTTTACAGTGCATAAAAGAGTAAAACACAATACAGTTTAGATGATCTTTACAGTAACAGCTGCCCTCTGTGTGACCCTGTGCTCGTGTTGACCTCTGACCCTCTCTGCAGAAAACTCAACTTCATTACTGCATGTGCAACTGACTTCTGTGACAAGCAAGTTCGAGACCCTGTGTTCAGCTGTCAGACCTCGAAGGACGCAGGTGTTTATGACGGATGTGTGCGTTACAGATGTAAAATGTGGCCTGGAGCTTCCAATAGTCACTGTTAATCCTGCGCTAAGACGGAAGGATAGTGTGTTTGTACAAGCGTTTGGCACTACATTCCCATTAATGTAATTAAAGTCTGGAAACGCAGATGTCTCCACTCGCACGCTTATCGATTAGAGAGCCGGTACAGAAACTCCACACAAACAAACCTGCGATATCTACTAACTAGAATAGTTGGCCTGGCAATGAGTAGGTTTATGTTGGTCTGATAACAGATGGCTAAACATTAAACTTGCTTCGAAGAGCAGAAAATCTTGATTTGTGCCAAGTCATGCAGAAACTGATCTGACTACATGCAAAGGACTGGACAATGATCTTACTAGAGGGTGTGTAATGTTATAAATAACATGTAATGGTATTGATAACCTATTTTACTTCCTTAATGAGACATGTTTGGGATATTCAGCAAACAGGAGTTGATTTTCCAAATTAAGAACAGATTGGATGGTGAAAAGTGGTTGTTTTGTACCAGGATGGGGTCGATATACTTCTCTCCTGAAGATATTCGGCTACTGGTTAACATTATCCCATAGTCTGTTCGGCCTAGATGTCGTCAGTCTAAAATAAAGTTGTTTTAGAAGTGAAGTAGTCATTACATTTGGGTGAAAAACTTCTTTTTTTTTTTTTTTTTTTTTTTATAAATAATGCATTGTTAACTGGGTCAGTTTTGATCTCATGTTGACTTAAAACTAATAAACAAGAGTTATTGTCATGTCAATGAATGTCTCTGTGATGCTTTCACAATACTGACCTGTTTTCTTGAGTCAACTAATAACTTAACCAATGGCGAGAATAATAGCTGTAAAGAAAAAAATCCTTCCACAAACACCAAGAGCCAAATTTAGAAGGCTTTCTGCAGAAAAAAAGTATTGCGAGAACAAATTAAACACAAATAAACACTGGCATTGTGTTCATAAGGTGAGGAAACAAAAAAACGCACCTCAGGTAGTTGTCTGTCTGGTTTAGTTTAGGCAGTTGACATGAAGTTTCCATTTGGACACTGAATGAAGTGTAGATTTTACTGGGTCAAATTGACACTACATGACAAAATGTCATCTCAAGAGTCACAATATGCTCCTTGTGACTCAGCGTTTGTGAGCGACATGGAGACAGTGGAAACATTTAACATTAGGTCATGGAGCTTTTTGGGATGATTTTGATGAAGTTCGGTTTGCAGAAACTCCATCTAAAATGGGTCCAAATAACCTGCAACAGCACAAAAGGACAAGTTCACCCATAATTTATAATTCTGTCATCATTTACTCACCCTCATGTCATTCCCTTTCCATATTAGCTTATTTTTCTTTCGTAAATAATGTCAGAGCTTCTGTATTTCACATAACCAAGGTAGATGGAAAGATTTTTGTTTAAAGGATTAGTTCACTTCAGAATTAATTTTTCCTGATAATTTACTCACCCCCATGTCATCCAAGATGTTCATGTCTTTCTTTCTTCAGTCGAAAAGAAATTAGGATTTTTGAGGAAAACATTCCAGGATTTTTCTCCATATAGTGGACTTCAATGGGGTTCAACAGGTTGAAGGTCCAAATGTCAGTTTCAGTGCAGCTTCAAAGGGCTTTAAACGATACCAGACGAGTAATAAGGGTCATATCTAGCAAAACGATCAGCCATTTTCTAATATATATATATATATATATATTTTTTTTTTTTTTTAAGCACAAATGCTCGTCTTACACTGCTCTTTGATGCGCTACACATTACGTAATGAAGTTGGAAAGGTCACGCGTGACGTAGGTGGAAGTACTGATCCTGTGTCTACAAAGCAAACGTGCAAAGACTAAGTCAAACCGTCTTTACAAAAAAGGTAAAACAACGATGTTGGATGATTTTGAAGTTGGAGGAGAAATTGAGATGGCGTTTTTCTTCCCTCTACGTCACACATGACCTTTCCAACATGATTACGAAATGCGTGGCGCATTGCAGAGCAGTGCAAGATGAGCATTTGTGGTTAAAAAGTACATAATTTTATTAGAAAATATTTTTTTTTAGAAAATGAGCGATGGTTTCTCTAGATAAGACCCTTATTCCTCGTCTGGGATCGCGTAGAGCCATTTGAAGCTGCATTTCACTGCATTTCACACCCGTAACGAGGTGACTAGAGAGGACATCAGCTTCAGTTTGGATCCAGCCTCTTAAGAAGACCTCAGATGACCAACACTTATGAAGAGACGGCGCCAACTCCTGCGAAGACCTCAGAAGATGCAACATGCACATTCCCAAATTTCTATATATCCTAATTATTGTTGATGTATTTCATTTTTCCAGGAGCTCATTGCTTCTACCTTAAAATTAAATGCTAACCGTGTTTGTAAATTAATTGCACAAATTATTACATTATTTGCTAACTGCATTCTTCTAATATTGTAATTTTGACATGCATTCTCTGTAAAGCTGCTTTGAAACGATATGTATTGTGAAAAGCGCTATACAAATAAATGTGAATTGAATTGAATTGAATTTAAACTGCAATTTGGACCTTCAACGCGTTGATCCCCAGTGAAGTCCACTATACGGAGAAAAATCCTGGAATGTTTTCATCAAAAACCTTAATTTCTTTTCGTCTGAAGAAAGACAGACATAAATATCTTAGATGACATGGGGGTTAATTATTTAATTAGTTAATTATCAGGAAATTTTAATTCTGAAGTGAACTAATCCTTTAATGATGCATTAAAGTTGCACCACCATATAAGAAAAAAAAAAAAAAAATCATGCTTTGGTAAATCATAATAATTATACAAGTAGTTGAAACATGTTGAATTTAAGAGATAAAAAGTCGCAATTGACATTTAAGGTCAAATTTATGATGTGTCATCATAATTATGACTTTTCATCTTTTAATAACTTCTAATGTACTAATTTTGACATATTATAGTTATGTCACAGTTATAATGGTGTCATAATTATGACTTTATATCATAATATGATTTACCAAACAATTTTTTTTTCTTATGTGGAAGAAGTGGGCCATACATTTGTGTCTTGTTCACACACAGTTATCATATGACTTTTGAAGACTTCGTATATGTACATTATGAAACATTTATGGTGCTTGGAGATCTAAATATTCACTTTGATAACATGAAAAACAGTTCTGTCTAATGACACACTCTCCGTAAACTCACTTCTTCTGCCGTCGGCACACCAGCATTACTGGACGAGAAAGCCGACAGACACAGAATAGTGAGAAATACATTCATTTACATCCTGGAGTCTGACATAGATAGAGGCCAAGTTGTTTGCAGATTTACTCTAACACACATCTGCTGCTCCAGAGCGCCTCCTTGAGGGAGTCTGAGGACCTGCATCTTCAACCGTTTCCCTCTGACCCAAGAACATACACGAACACAAATTTATCCCAGTCACACCACCTGCGCCCAGTGCATAACAGCAGCAGAGAGAGCTAAAAACAGGTGTAAGTTAGTATTAGCTGATCCCAACCAAGCTAACCTGAGTCTCTTTCATAATGTAATCTCTTCACGGCCAGCTTGGACCTTCGACGGGCCCGAATTACACAGACTTACACACTCCAAACACAAAAGAGATTGTTGTTCTGCTTTGTGATTTCAAAATAAGGATCACAAGGGATCAATCAACGAGCTAACTGCTGAAAATAGCTGATAAACACTGGAGCGATTGTCAGCGGTTATGATTGTTGAGCGTGTGTTGTTGTGGAGGAGGACGGAGCAGCACGTACACGCTCTCTACCACTTCAGGCTTCAATATATGGACGAGAACGTTGACTAAACATCACCATTTATTAGGATTTTCATGGGGAATTATCATCAATTAGCAGTTACTCAATAAATCATTGTCATGAAATTTGTGGAAAACAGCTTTCTTGACTATTCCTATAAATTTCTTGAGAAATCTATTCCTACCATTTATTAGAGATATATGATTTTTTCAGTTTTGCAAACAGATATACGTAAACTAAGGGGTGGTTTACACGACACCCTTTTCAACTAAAAAACTTTATGCATTTTGGCCATTCATTTACATTACAATGGCGTTTAGGGGGCCTGAAAATGCAAACTTTTGAAAACGGGTTTCAAAGTGCAAGGGGAAAAAAATCCACAGGAAGTGGTGAATTCACGCGGCCTGTGACTGACAGGATGTTAACAGCTGGTCTATGTAGTAATTACAGTACATATGGCTTACCATCTGAAACTTGTAAGTAGTAGCAACTTTACATGGCTGCTCACTTTAACATTAACCTATAAAAATGTGGGCTATTGAAGTGTTTGTGCGGAGTGGGAAAGCTGAATAGTAGCGTGCTCACTGCATGACCGCTAACATGGAGGCGCCGGTGCGATCACTTGCACTTAAAATACTCCATCATTTTTGGTCATACAGATAAGAGTAATACATCTTTTGAATCTGTGAAGAGTCTGCTTTTACTTAGGTGCACTCACAACAACAACAACAAGACAATGTACTTTTGTAAAATAATAAAAAGCAAAAGCGATTTCTGCCATCTCTCTCTGTAAAGTTGAGCGTGCAAAACAAAACAAAAACTCTATGTAAACTTGCCTCATAGACATGAAAAATATATCTATAGAAAGCAAAATGTCTTTTAAATGAACCAATTCAAATGGAAAACAAATATTCTCAGGTTATGTAATCCATTATGAAATGTGCATATAGGCGTGTCCACTACTGAGGAGATGCTGAGACAGCATCGTCAACTTCGTCACTGCAGCCCAAAATACAGAAAATACTAGTTTATCAATTAATTATTAAAATGTTAAAGATACCTTTTTGCTGCATTCATAATCATTACTTCTGCCGGTGCGCTGTGGCAAGTTTTATGCGTGCGCTTGAACGCTGATTAAGCTATGTAGGCATTAAAGGCTCTTTATTATGATTTATATGGTTTGTTAATAAACAAGTGATTATGAACGACTACTTTTATTTAATTATAATTAAATAATTAACAAGTAATGAATGTGTTAACCAGATGTGGTTGACTAACCTAGTCAACCAGAAAAATCTTTAGTCGAGAGCAGCGCTAATTATCTGTTCAGTCTATAGACACAGGGTTGCCATGTTTTCACAACAAAACCCTCCCAATTGCTACTCAAAACTAGGCCATAACTAGCCCAATCGCATTTCAGTGGGGATCCCCTGGTAAAAATTGCATTCCAGGTGCTAAATATAATGTTATTTGGGGCCGTTTCAACCCGCAGACATGAAAAACAACCCGCGGCAACAGTGTAAAAGTAGCCCATTTACGTGGGAAAACCGTGGACTTGGCAACACCGTATAGGCGTGTAGTGTTTCTTTCTAAAGTGACGCCAACTACTGGCCAGGCATGAATAATACAGCTTTTTAAATCGTTTTTGTGGATCCGTGTGAATGGGGAACATTTTGACAATATTGTACGTGAAAAACGCTAAGGAAAAACTTTCCCTTAATGTAGCGACCTAGAAAACCCCAATTTTCCAATATCATAACACATTTTCATGAAAGTGAAAACCTCATGTATCCTTGACAGATATAAATTTATTGACCTCAAATACTAAAAAAATACCCAACAACAACAACAAAACCATAGTATTACCATGGTACCATGTTAATAATGCCATGACCTCAAAAACTAAAAAAATACCCAACAACAAAACCATAGTATTACCATGGTACCATGTTCATAATGCCTTAGTAACAGCATGATTCATTTTTGGAAGTAAAAAGGATCTGATATAGATTTGACAGATTTACTTCAACTAAATGTAAGTATAATACTGAAAATGGCACATTTCCACAAAAAAGCTATTACCATGGTATCGATACCATAGCACTTTTTTTGAAAATGAAAAATTAACCTCAGCTACAGACATAGAGACTACCTAAATTTAGTGACCCAGTATACTGAAAATGTTCGGCTAAATTGCCAAGAAGCTTGTTAGCAAAACAACAGCGAGATAATCAGATTGTGGCTGATCCTTCGATGACCTCTGTGTCAGGGGTCAGAAACAGGGTTGTGGGCTAGCAGAGGATCTAGATTAGTCTCAGGATAAAATAGCTTTTAAAGCACTATGAGAGGATCTACAGGGGGTCTGTAACGAGATTATCGCTATCAGGAAAAGACTATATTCAGCTACAAAATGCAGATTGAAAAAGCAAAAAATCAAGTCAATTTCATTTTCACAATAGACAGTGTTTCAGAGCAGATTTACAGAAAATCATGATGTTAATATTTATGCTATCATAATATCTTAATGCCTTTTTATAGTAGCATTTAGCAGATTAGAGCTGTGCGATAAACAATCAAACAGTTGAGATTAGCTAGTATGTATCACTTTACTTGAGTATAATGTATGTATGCAGGTAAAGTTGGATATACAATTTTATGTAAAACTGAGATAATATATAGCTTCACATGAGTATACTGTATCCATGCAGGTAAAATTGGATGTACTATATATCCAAATTTATATACAGAGCTGTGCGATAATAGTTACGTTTACGAAAATGTACATTTAGATTTGTTATATAGTATATATGTAAAGCTACATGATAGAATAAAAAGTTGGCTATAGTAGTTATAGGTTGCATAAACTAATATTCTCAGTAAAATGATTTTGAACCAATAATGAATCAAAATGTAAAGCATTTTATATCTTTGCATTCCGTATTTTTCCGATTCAGATGCACTTTTTTTGTACCCATTTTGCATTAATTCATCATTTTCCCAAATCTGAGCACATTTCAAGTCAAACAAATTGCTTTGTGGGATACATTCTTCAATGTACTGTACTGTTTTATACTTGCTCATTTTGACAAATGTAGGTCTTCTATTCCACATATACTGGAAATCTGCATAAAGAAATCGTATGAGAAGTATGTTATTCCAAAACGACTTGAGATTAAATATATTCACATTTTGATCATTTTAATTCATGCTTAAAAGTTCCTCTTTTACAACTGCTGAGCAAAACATTGCAATGCATAAAACTGTCTGATACCTGTCCAGATTTTCTTTCAATGCGTGGCCAGAGACATCCAGTCACTTCTGCATCAGATGTGAGTTTGTCATGAACTACCAGACGCAGTTCAGCTCAAGGTCTTGCTTTATTTAGAGGAGACACATTTGAAAAGGTGTGATGGAGACCGATGCTAGCGTCTGACACACACACACACACACACACACCTCAGGTTCTGCTTCTCTCGTTTCCTCATCAGCATCACTCAGCTCCTGGTCGCCATGACAACACCTCCCACGTCTGTATGCCAGTGAGATGTGTTCATTAGAGGCTTAATTTGCCTCCCACTGTCTCGCTTTCTATCCTATAGCATTACCTCTGATCTTCAGTCTACTGCTGCCTTTTCCTGTTGTCTGAGGCTGCCATAAAGAAGAGTATTTCATCCTAAACTGCATATAAAGCTCAAATGAAGTATATAGCTTAAGCTAAATATCTGTGTTCATTCATTTGGCGCTCACTTTACTAATAGCGTCTAAAGGGGTTACATTCAAAATACGGTCGCATTAGCGACATTTCGCGGGCAAAAAAGGTCCATTGTTAGAAAGCGATAAGGCACAGCTCACAAAGAACTCTCTTTCAAACCAAGCAGCGTCGGCCAACGCGGCGAATTCGAACGTGAAAACGAGCGAAATCTGCGTGTGGAACTTTTCACCCTCATGCTAAATTCTAGAACGCGCAGATTCATATTGGAGTGACTGGATTTTGCCCGCGAAATTTTGCCGCGCAAGGGTGTGTGACCGCACCTCAACTCTTAAAGGATTAGTTCACTTTCAAATAAAATTTTCCTGATAATTAACTCACCCCCATAGGGAAGGCGTGGACTAATCCTCAAAACACTTTCAAAACTCTTTTGTTTTGAATCAGTGATTCGGAGCGCCAAAGTCACGTGATTTCAGCAGTTTGGCATTTTGACACTCGATCCGAACCACTGATTTAAATGTCTTTAGTACCTTTCTGAGCATCTGAAAGTGTCAATAATCTTGCTGTCTATACCTCACTGAGCCATTGGATTTAATCAAAAATAATTTGTTCTGAAGATGAACGAAGGTCGTACGGGTCTGGATCGACATGAGGGTGAGTAATAAATGACAGAATTTTCATTTTTGGGTGAACTAACCCTTTAACAAGCCTATGTGAAAACATCACATTAAATATAAACCTGATCCACTACAGAAAAAAAAACAAAACAAAATCACACCATACTCTCAGGTTCAATACTACATCTATTGTTTTAGCATTTCAAATCACTTTTTTTTTCTGTATGCAATGGCCGTTAAAGCTGCAATATGTAATATATTTCTGTCCGCTAGAGGCCTATTCAAAACAAAGGCATAGTTTGAGCGCAGAATCTTGGGACATGTGGTCTTCACATCACAGCCGGTGGAAATAATCGGGATAGGACTCGGGAAGAAATCATGTTCATGGATGCGATTATTAACGTTACTGTAATATGAAGCAGAGCAGGAGCGAGTGTTGTGGGAGCTGAACGAGGCCGCTGGAGCGATTGTGCAACTTTTATTATGACACAGTCGCCGGCACCGCTTCTGCTTTTCCAGTCATGAGTATGAGGTAACACAGCTCTGTTTATCATATTAGATACATTTGAGAGTGTTGAAAATGATGTTATAACGTTACTCTGTGCGTTCACTTGGCAGCTGCTCTGAGACACTTGTTGCACACTGCAGTAAGATCGATCGATTTTAGAATATCATATTAAATGCTGGATGTCTTGTGTTGATAAATGGCATGCAATTAATTTTAATACGTATTGTATGATGGAGAAAATTCTGTATTACTGTTACTAAAAATAAAACTGCATCTGATTATGCTATGTTAGCTACTTGACAAAATAGTGTTTTTCTCTGAGGCATGGTAAAGCATGGTACTCGCAAAAAATCAAGAAAATTAGATTTAAACAATAAGACTAAACGTGTTGAGCTATATAACAACAATTAGTTTTCTGTCTATAAATATATCAAAACAGTTTCCTTGTCTATTAAAACATGTAAATATTAAAGCGTCTTTGGTGTTTCCATGGTTCCACGGAAACCGAGGGTAACGCGGGTATGACGCAATCGACAGGCGACTCCTCACACGTCCCGGAGCCTTGGTTAAAATTGCAATTTTCTCACTATTTGCAAATAGTTGCAAATATTTGGAATATTGTAAGTACTCAAGTGAATGAAATATATAACACTGGCCTAGTGGTTTTTGGATATTTTACTGCAAAATTCTTACATATTGCACCTTTAACACCAAATCTTAGGCTGAACAGACGAGAGGCGTGTTGATGCCATCTTGCATGTTTAAATTCAGCCTGTAAAGAGGTCAAAACTCAACAAGGAGAGGACGAGTCCCTCAGGAGGGGCGTACAGGCCAATCAAATCATCTTTAATAACAGTGCACTTAAGAGATCTGTATTCTCTCGAGATTCACCTTATGAAAAGAGGTTAAAAGTTAAACTATTTGCAGTGTGCATTAAAAAAAATCTAGACCAGATTAACAATACAGCAGGTGTTAAGATCATCTGTAGGACGACAGGACTTGAAATGCACCTTTTCATACTTAATATCAGAAGCCATTTGAGAGTTCTGCCACATTACAGCCTAGGGACGCTTAAACACCAGCGCCACACAGTGGTCAGCTGAGGAACAGCCACATTTCTAGTACTCGCTTATTTCAATGTCTTCAGCAATATGAAAATTGATTATTAATATCACATCTTATTAATGAGAAAAGGACCAATATTTTGGGACATTTAACTAAACTTATTTAATTTTGCAATTACTGTGTTATGCAACATTCACACAGGAAGTTTTCTTGCTTTTAAAAACCACAGATAGAAATAAATAGCAACAGAATGAACAAAATGCAATATTTAAACTAGTTGTTGAATTAGTGTTAGTGATCTTAATTAGCATTAAGTTCATTAATGTATAAATTAATGTTTGATTAATTAGAGAATATTTAACAACATCATGTGGCGCCAATGGTGCGACAAGCCAGAAAAATCTTGGCTTAAAATGAATACAATAATGTTTCCACAAAAATATGAACTGTTTTCAACACAGATAATAATCAGAAATGTTTCCTGAGCATCAAATCATCATATAAGAATGATTTCTGAAGGATCATATGACTGAAGACTGGAGTAATGATGCTGAAAAATCAGCTTTTGATCACAGGAATTAATTACATTTTAAAAATATATTACAATTGAAAACAGTTACTTCAAATTGTAATATTTTAATATTAATATCTTGCTGTATATTTGATCAAATAAATGCAGGCTTGAGAGTATAAGAGACTTTGTTAAAAACATAAAAGCTTTGTATACACCTCTGCAGACAATATAAATCACCAATATTCTGGTAAATTTTCCCACATGAGAAATTGTAAATGCACATGTATATAATTTAACAGAAGAAAAGACAACAACGTCATAAGTGTAAGGTTTTAAATTAATTTATAAAAAAAAAGCATTGACCCACTGAAGCAGAACAAACAATCATATTTTTTTTTTTTTGCTTTTGTTTGAAACATATATAATCAGTCAGACTCATGGGCCTGACAAGAATCAAATTAAGCAGACACAATCGGCCTACACCAATACAGCCTAAAAAGAAAAGGGAACAAAAAGAAAACAGGGAAAAAAAGTAAACAAAACAAAACAAAAAAAGACTAATCAAGTGCAGATCTGGTCAGATTCAAAGCAGGTTCTTGTTTTTTTTCTTCTTCTTTTTCTCCCAGATTATGTTTAAATCGACAGATCAGGTATGTTTGTCTAGTCCGTTACATGCAAGGTGGATGAAAACAGTTCAACTACACATGGAAATGACACGTCCACTCGAGCATCTGTGCAAGTATGAAAATATGTCGGTGTCACAAAGTCGGATTTAAAAATAAACAGAAAGGAAAAACATAGGAAGGAAATACTCCATTAATACATTTTCTCCATCTTAGAAAAGAATCTACACTTAGTTTCACAGAACAGAAAAGAGACACAGTCCAGACGTCCCACGTCCTCTTCTGCTCGTATGCTGCTGCTTATATATCGTTATTGTTATTATTACTTTTTAAAACGTCTCTATAAATGAAAACACGCCCAGATCCTACGCTCCACATATGAACGACAAAATACTGCATATTATCCACTACGACGATTGCAGGGGATTGTAGGGGATGCTGTCAGGCTAGCTGCCGAAAGTTTAGGAATATCTGATGTGTTTTGGAATATTTTGATCCCTTTGGCTGAAGACAGTCTCCACATACAGCCCTAGTATGCACTATAAAAAAAAAAAAAGAAAAAAAAAAAAACAACAACCTATTTGTGGATCATGGTGTGTAATTCCATTCCAGGACATCCTCTTGGCTTTTCACCCTCCACGATCTGAATGCCAAACTTGGAATGTTGGATCGAAGCCCATGTTCCGCTGTCAGAGATCCAGATTCCACAAGCGGGAGTTCTGGAATTCTCAGTCTACTGTGAACAACACAAGGGTTCCGGAGGTTCTAGAATCTTTCGGGTTCCGACGGTCCAGATAGGATCAACATCTGCGCATCCGGAGGGCATCGCACGTCGCGAAACATCCGGGACAGACCGCATTTTTTTGCTTCCAATTTTGGCCGTGAGTTGCTAAATATCAGAATCCAAGCCAATCAAACGCCTCCAATCGGGCAACATCTGCAGGGTCTGTGAAAGTCTGTAATAAAATGCCCAGTTATGGACCAGATGGCAGTTGCTCTTGTGTTTCGAGGTGCGAGTTCTTGTTCAATCGGGCTCGAGTCATAAAACGGAAAAACAGGCAGCTGGTTGCTGCGGAAAAAAACATATTACAACAGTAACGGACGGTATTTTATGCGTTTGTTTTTTTTTTTTGACATTGGAATTAATTTTTGCTTCACTTGAAAGGGTTAACAGCTGTTGTCCAGCCTGAAAGCCTTCAGTTTTGGCACCGTCAGCTGGATGGAAGAGAAACCGTGATGAGAGAACGAAGAAAAAGGAAAAAAAAGAGAAAAACAGAAGGAGGGAAAGTGGTGGTGGTTGTTTTTAATGGGTAACTAGTTGTGGTTGCCGTGTTGGTTGGTGGAGTCTGTATCCGCAGCGGTTCCGTTCGGGTTGGAAGTGATTTTCTGTTCTTCATCCTCAGTTTTCAATCGTTTGCTCTCCGGCGACTCGCTCGCTTTTTCACCGTTCTGCCGCTTTGTGGGGAGAGAGGCGGACACCGAGGCATGAGCGGCCAACATGTGTAATGGACTTGACACTGAAGACAAACAGAAAGAGACATTAAAAATAAGATTCCCTCCCAGGTCTTAAAGGCATAGTTCACCCAAAAATGAAAATTATCCCATGATTTACTCACCCTCAAGCCATCCTAGGTGTACATGACTATCTTCTTTCAGACAAAGAGATTACTTTTATGATGGATGGATGCATTTTTTTGGGGCTTCAAAATCTTGACCCCCCCTTCACTACCATTATAAAGCTTGGAAGAGCCAGGATATTTTTAATATAACTGATTGTGTTTGGCGGAAATAAGATAGGATGGCTTGAGGGTGAGTAAATCATGGGATAATTTTCATTTTTGGGTGAACTATGCCATTAAATGTTTTCCTTCACCCAGTCAAAAAGTACTTTGATGCTAATTCATCTGTCACTTGGTAGAAATTTGTCAAATTATCACCTTTATTTTACTTTAATGTGTGTATTTCTTTTGTTGTTGTTCACTTTCTCACACACACACACACACACACACACACACACACACTCAAACCAAAATTTATTCAGACACCTTGAACATTTTCATTATTACAGTTTATTCACTATAGTTTAAAAAAAGGTAATAAAATATGACAAGATCTCAGAGTTAAACTCTCAGGAAAAATGTATCTTAATTATGTCAGATAACAGTTAAAGGATTAGTTCATTTTCAAATCAAATTTCCTGATAATTTACTCACCTCCATGTCATCCAAGATGTTCATGTCTTTCTTTCTTCAGTCAAAAAGAAATGAAGGTTTTTGATGAAAACATTCCAGGATTTTTCTCCATATAGTGGACTTCAATGGCCTCCAAACGATTGAAGGTCAAAATTACAGTTTCATTGCAGCTTCAAAACGTTCTACATGATCCCAGATGAGGAATAAGGGTCTTATCTACAGAAACCATTGCTCATTTTCTTTAAAAAAAAAAAAAATTTAAAATTTTATACATTTTAACCATAAATGCTCATCTTGAACTAGCTCTCTTCTTCTCTATTTGAATTCCAGCAGTGTAGACACTGCTAAGTGTATTACTGCCCTCCACAGGTCAAAGTTTGAACTAAATTGTCATATACAATATGCTAGTGCAAGTATATAACAATTAGTTCAAACTTTGACCTGAGGAGGGCAGTAATACACTTAGCAGTGTCTACACTGCTGGAATTCAAATAGAGAAGAAGAAGAAGAAGAAGAAGACGAAGAGGTAGTCCAACATGAGCATTTATGGTTAAAACGTATATAATTTTAAAAAAAAATTTAGAAAATGAGTGATGGTTTCTCTAGATAAGACCCTTATTCCTCGTCTGGTATCATTTAAAGCCCTTTGAAGCTGCACTGAAACTGTAATTTTGACCTTCAACCATTTGGAGTCCATTGAAGTCCACTATAAGGAGAAAAATCCTGGAATGTTTTCATCAAAAACCTTAATTTCTTTTCGACTGAAGAAAGAAAGACATGGACATCTTGGATGACATTGGGGTAGGTAAATTATCAGGAAATTTTAATTTAAAAGTCGACTAATCCTTTAAGCAAAACATGGTCAGGTCAAAGTGTCTAAATTTTTGGTTCCAAATTTTTAACAATATTATAATCCCTCTGATTATATCAATAATAATGGAATACCTGAGTTAGCCTGGCTCTGTATCGCCGTGGCAATGGGCATTACATGAGTGCCATTTTGGGTGATGGTTTTGATTGGCAGTTGGTGCTGGCCCAATGGGGCTTGTTGCACAATGGTAACCGTTTGAAGGGGCGTGGCTGCGGTGCTGCTCTGAATGACCCTATTGGCTGAGCCTATAGAGCCGTGAGCGATGCCAGGAACTGACTCTACCTTCACTAAAGAGAGACAGAACACATGTTCGTTACAATCATTATCTGAATAAATTCAAATCAGTTCAAGTTCCTTGACCCAACTCCTCACCTTTGACCTCCTCGTACTCTCCGTTCTCCAGCGGTTCTGCTTTGATGGCGGGCTGCAGGCTGGTACTGACGGCCACCGCAGGGATCTGATGCACCACGTGCACCGTCTGCATCAGCGGCTGCGCAGAAGTGGAGGACGTGACGGGGGTGGCCACAGCGTATGTGACGGGTTTGATCGTCTGCGTTAACGGACGCTGGACCGCAATCAGAACCGGCTGGGTGGTGATGGGAGACACTGAGAGAGAAAACATGCACTACTTAGTGATCTTATGTAAACTAATATTAGAGTTGCATGATTTATCGTTAAAAGACCACAATCTTGATTCAAACTCCCATGCGATCTTATTCCTTAATGACAAGGATTCGCCCGTGTCTGTTAAACATACAAATCTCTGAGAGAGCTGTTGTCATGTACAGGTATGAAACAGCATCACAAACAGTCTTTTCAACCACACAGTATCATTATTTTCTTACAAATATTCATATTTTAACAGAAGCAATGGGATAAAAAGTTTAAAGTTTGGATATAAACTCTAGCCGGGTTTACATTACAGATTTCCGCAAAACTTTTGCAATATTTTCTAAATGTCAATAAAAAACTATTGAGAAATGACGGATAATGTTTCAAGTAACTGATGTTATTATTTTTTTCCTCTCATGATAAGTCATTCCAAAAATCATGGCAACGGATGTTAGTAGGTTTAAGTATATCGCAGCCATTGCACTAGCCATTCATTTTAATAGAAGGAGACGTAGGTGTGTTGTCCAAGCATTAAAGGAACTATCTATGTTTTTTTGAAAATAGGCTCATTTTCCAACTCCCCTAGAGCTAAACAGTTGAGTTTTACCATTTTCGAATCCATTCAGCCGATCTCCGGGTCTGGCCGTACCACTTTTAGCATAGCTTAGCATAGTTCATTGAATCTGATTAGACCGTTAGCATCTCGCTCAAAAATGACCAAAGAGTTTCAATATTTTTCCTATTTAAAACTTGACTCTTCTGTAGTTACAACGTGTACTAAGACCGATGGAAAATGACAAGTTGAGATTTTGTAGGCCGATATGGATAGGAACTATATTCTCATTCTGGCGTAATAATAAAGGATCTTTGCTGCCGTACCATGGGTGCAGCAGGTGCAATGATATTCACTCACGATCCGCGACAACTGTTCAAGATGAAAACTGAAACGTGACGCACAGTCTTTGTTCAACTTTTTCATAATATAAATAAATGCATAGCTTAGGCCCATTTGCTTATCCTGTAAGATCGTGAATAAAAATGAAAATATGGATGAAAAAAAGAAACTATTAAACATCTTGTAGATTGTACATCAGTTGACCTATAACCCATTTCCATTGCAGTTGTGTGGATTCGCATGGGTGTATTTTCAATTCGCAATTTCCATTTGCGCAATTTGAAGGATAATGGAAACACAGCTACTGATGTCTACGGTAGCGATCAAAATAGAGCAAATTACCTATTGACAGTAACTTGAAGCTTCAAATAATGATTATATTGATTACACCGATTACATTGATTGCACAGATTATAATGTCAGATTATAAAAAATTATAATGTCAGAAAATAATAATAATAATAATAAAAAAAATAAAGATTATGAATTTCTAAGCATAAAAGATCAACATAAGCGAATGTTTGTTAATCGGTGTTTGAATACCTGAGGTGTTCTGGGTAAAACGGGCCTCTTGAATCACAGCTAGTTTGGGTTGGACGGCAGCAGCAGCAGGGGGCGGAGCAGAGACGGGCTCCGACTCCATGGGAACAGGTGAGCCTTCGCGTGATAGGCTGTCGGGAGTCTGGACGCCGCTGGAGTGGGCGGAGAGTACGCCCGAGTGATTGGGCGATGCTGGGGCGCTCCTGTCATCAAAGACCAACACATCAGGATGCATTTCACATACACTACCCGTCAAAAGTTTGGGGTCAGTAAGATTTTTTTATTCAAAAGTAACCAATACTTGTATTCAGCAAGGACACATTTAATTCATCGAAAGTGACAGTAAAGGCATTTATAATGTTACAAAAGATTTCTATTTCAGATAAATGCTGTTCTTTTGAACTTTGTTCATCAAAGAACGATGAATAAAGGTTTCTACAAGAACATATGAAGCAGCACAACTGTTTTCAACATTGATAATAATCAGAAATGTTTCTTGAGCATCAAATCATCGTATTAGAATAATTTCTAAAGGATCATGTGACGCTAAAGACTGGAGAAATGATGCTGAAAATCCAGCTTTGATCACAGGAATAAACTACTAGGTGAACATAAAAAGTCTTCAAAAAAAAAAAATCTCACTGTCCCCAAACTTTTAAATGGTATTGTGTAATGCAACATTATAAGATCATCATAACTCATGTTTTAAGACAAAAATAAAGATTTTGTGATATTTTACAGGCAAAAATACATGCCATTCAAACTATTCCGCTAATATTTTCGAGTTCTATAAAATCGTATGTCATAAAGGTTCGTGTTCGGACCCTGACCTGGATGAGAGGGGTCCCAGTGGGGTCCTGAAGCAGGGGACGCCCCGCGGCCTGCGTTTCCTGAAGGCCTGCTCCACGAGTTTGCTCTCGGATGACGGGTCTATCCTCCAGAACGAACCCTTGCCTGGCTCTTCCTGTGAGCGTGGGACTTTGATGAAGTACCGATTCAGGGACAGGTTGTGACGAATCGAGTTCTGAAACGTAGAAATGTATTCACACTGTCAACTGAAATCTTCATCCAACATGACTGTAAAAATCATATACTACACACAAAGAATGCTGGACGGAAAGTAACTTTTTTCTACTTAAAACGGGATCATGTCAACAGATGAGGTAATTAAAATTACACTTATGATAGTTTGATAGCAACAATGAGAAGCACAAATCATCCACCAAATCCATCAGTTCTGGTGTACCTCAAGGTTCTGTCTTGGGCCCTCTTCTTTTCACTATTTATAGGTTACCAATTGGACAAATAATCAAATGCTATTGGTTTTAACTTCCACTGTTATGCTGATGACATTCAGATTTATTTTAGTACACCTCCCACCTCAGTTTTTCCTGACAATTTGCATCAAGGAACTCAAGCTTTGGTTGGAGGCAAATTACCTAAAATCATATACTAAACACAAAGAAAGCTGGACGGAGAGTAACCTTTTTCTACTTAAAGCATTTTAGGCACTCCATGATTGCTGAGTTTATTGCATTTTTAAGTTTTCCAGATATTGTTCATGATTCACTGTAACTCTCTGTGAGGGTGTCTTTGGTTGATCTGACGGCGTGGAACTGACCTGCCAGCCCTTGTCTGCCGTCCTGTAGTACGGGTAGTTCTTGGTGATGTGTGTGTAGATGCCGTTTAGTGTTAACTGCTTGTCCTGCGCCATCGTGATCGCCTGGACGATCAACTGAGCGTACGAGTACGGAGGCTTGGAGTCATCCTAGAGAGAAAGAGATTTGACATTTAAGATGAACTAAAGATCATTCAGATTCGTTCAGAATAGATGGACAGTTTTCTCCAGGTATTATACACTATCGGTACCAAAAGTTTGGAATAAATTTGAGTCTTTTCTGCTCACCGAGGCTGCATTTAAATATGAAGCAGCAACTGTTTCCAACATTGATAATAACCAGAAAAAGTTATTTTGAATAATAATATTTCCACAATATTACTCTTTATATAAGAATAAATACTGTTTATATAATTTGTATACACATAAAACTCAGCATTCACAATTTGTCCAAACTTTTGACCGGTAGTGCAGATCTCTCTAGAAGCATGATGTAGATCATGAGATGAGCACAGAAAGCGTTTGGCACCTTTGGACTGTCGCCTTCTGACGCTTCTTTGTCGTTCTCGGACTGAGAGTTATCATTCATGAGCTGCAGGTCAGGCACGATTCGGCCCAGCCTGTAGCCGGACGATCCCGCACCACGTGGACTGGACGGGCATGAGTTAGCAGCGCTGATGGAGAAACGACAGGGAAAATGCATTACCACACACTCCAAAACCATTTTGTGAAGCGGATAGAACGCAGGGAAGGAGGAAGTTTAATTTTCTCCGCAGAACAGGAAACTGCCTCATTTATGTGGGAGCCAAACTCAATTAAATCAATTAAATCAGAAGTGGCCCATAAAGGACGCAGCTGCAGCCACAATTCAAAATACAGACACTCAAAAAACACCAACCCTAATGAAGCACGTCAGCATTTGTTTCGCTTTAAATCTTCAAAGATCAGAAAAACTTCCATATGATTCTGCTATATCAATTACATCTCATCTGTCAGTAAGTTTTGTTTTCATTAATATTTTTTAAAACAATTTTAAAAGTTTTAGGTAATTGAAAAATGCTGAAGTACTAAATTCACTAAAACTGAAATAATAAGAACTAAATAGACAAACAAAAACTAATAATAAAAAAATTAAGTAAAAATTTAACCAAAATTGTAAATACAAAAATAAAATTATTAAAAATTCAAAACATTACTAAATGCTATAATACTATATTAATTGTCCTAAAAATAACACTGCTTTCAGCTTTTTGATACTCATTCAATAATCACTATACATCTCAAAATTATATTTATATATTTCATATACAAAATTATATTTATACATTTAAAATATTTAATTTGCAACAATAAAGCAATACAAATTAATAATTACCTATATAATAATAAATAAGCTTATTAAGAAATATAAATAAATAAAATAAAGAAATATTGTGACAATATTTGGTGATGCAAATTAAATTTTGAATCAATTATTTTGAATCAGTTCCCTGAATATGACATTAAATCAAGCTACATTTCTTATAGTCTTAGAAGTCTGAACACTTACAATTTCAGTTTAGTTTTAATTTTAATAGTTTCATTTTTATGTATTAATTTTAGTTTTCTTTCTTACAACAACAGTTCCATTCTGCCAAAGATGACATTTCATCGGAAAAAGCAACAAAACTGCCGACCAGCATTTTGCATGTCAATCTTGCTCAATTGTTTATTTATTTAGTTATCATTCCAATGCAAACTCCTGTTAACTGCAGCCAGTAACTACGCTGATGTCATTCAGATTTATTTTAGCACACCTCAGTGTTTCCTCCTCCTACATTAAAGGGTTAGTTCACCCAAAAATGAAAATTCTGTCATTAATTACTCACCCTCATGTTGTTCCACACCCGTAAGACCTTCATTCATCTTTAGAACACAAATTAAGATATTTTTGATAAAATCTGGTATCATTTAAAGCCCTTTGAAGCTGCACTGAAACTGTAATTTTGACCTTCAACAGTTTGGTGCCCATTGAAGTCCACTATAAGGAGAATAATCCTGGAATGTTTTCATCAAAAACCTTCCTTTCTTTTCGACTGAAGAAAGACAGACATGAACATCTTGGATGACATGGGGGTGAGTAAATTATCAGGAAATTTTAATTTGAAAGTGAACTAATCCTTTAAATTTAACTGCTAAAATGGAGGCAATACTGATCGGCTCTAAATCTGTTGCATCTAAACTATCCGGTCAACTGATAGATTTGGATGGTGAGTTGATAATGTCCTCTACAACAGTTCAAAATCTTGGTGTTCTCATTGATTCCACTCTTTCATTTAATGATCACATTGGTAAAGTGGTAAAGACAGCTTTTTTCCCACCTTAGTCTGTAAATTTTACCCTGTTAGGGATGTGTTATTTGTTTGAATCCCTCTTTAAAAAAAAAAAAAGAAAAAAAAAAAAGTATCTCTAACCTAACTTTGTAAGCGAACTCTGTATAATACTTTCAGCCCTTGCTATGTGTATTATGCTTTGATGTTAATGTTCATTTGGTTCTGCTCCTTGAACCTATCTTTGTAAAGTGACCTTAGGTGTTGGAAAGGCGCTAAATAAAAAAAAAAAAAAAGTATTATTATTATTATTATTATTATAGTTTGATTATAAAGTATATCTATTTATTGTGAATATTTTACAAAATCGCTCAGCCTTTCGACCTGTGTGTTTGTACCTGATGGTGCCGGTGGGCGAGGGCAAGGGGCTCATGAGGTGAGCGATGTTATCGGGAATGTTGATGGTTAAAGGGGAGATCTGTGGTTGAACAGCTTTCACCGGAGACTCCGGTTCCCTCTTCTCACGCTTGACGCTCGCCAGTGCCGTGAACGTGATTTTGATGTTCGTACTGGGGAACCGAAATGTGCACCTGAGAAAGAGAGACAAAGACAATTTGCAACTAAAGAGATGTAATAGTTATGGATCGAACAAGCATCAACATGAAACCAGGAACGTGATCTGCAGCCAAAAACAACGATTCACGCTTCCAAAACACAAGGGTGGAGTGTGTATGGTGGAAAAGATGACATTTGAAGATGGTCTGGTGTGACAATATTAATTCACATGAGAAAACATGAGAACATAATTCACATGAGAAACCTTTAAACAATTAATGCAGAAAAACTGCTCATGTTTTATAAATGAGGTCCAAAGGATAAGCTGCTGTATAGATGTTAAAGTTGTTAAAGTTGTTTACATGCAAAACGAAACCACAGAAACAAGCAAAACTGTAGGTGTGTCCATCCTTGCTTGATAAAAGAGCACAGTTCAAGGTGTTTGTTTATTGTGCAGTCAGTTTAATAGGTGTAACCAGTGTAAGATTATTAAACTCATGTAAACACCGTCAATGTGCTTCAAATACAAGTTTTCTTATGACCAAGATGACTGTGGTAATAAAGCTCAGGAGTATAAGCAGACCTCCAGGCGGTGCTAAAATTAACTGTCCCTTGATGAACTAATATTCAGTCTTAACACTAACAGCCCCAGGAGTAAACAAGTCACCTCATCCACGAAAACATGACAGCACACACGGCTCACACAGAAACCAGTTATTTTAGCTTTGCTAATCACGATGCATGTTTTTTTTTTTTAGCAAAAAGTGCAGCATTACAATAAAAACAACACCATGTTCAATAAATAATAACATTAATAGAATCAATTCTCCAAAATGAATGCTGCTGAAAAAGGCCTTTATTTAAAAAAAAAAAAAAAAATTATGCACCATATATTCACTTATATGCTCCAATAAACAGCAATATTAAACAGCAATATTTGCATACATTTAAGAAATATGGATGCAATTAATTGTTAAATCAAATGCTATGAATCAGTTCATTGAATCTGCCAGGTTGAACCTAGGGATGCTAACGATTATTCAACGATCGATAATAAAACACGTGCAGCAGACACGCGAGCAGTGTAGTTATGTACACTAAATGTATTAATGTCTTCATGCCATGCAATGGATTAGGTAGGCTAGCCGTTTATTTCGAAACATAATTAACCAAGGGTCCAAGGGTGATTTTAATGAACATAAGAACTACTTACTTGTGTAAATGCTACAATAAAAGTATAAACTATATAAGTAATGATATGCTGGTTGATGATTGATGATCTTCCAGCGCTGTGTCAGCTGTGGCTCTTATTCTGTGGTGCACAGTAAATCAAGACCTGTCAATCTGAGCGATCAATCCAATCCAAACACACTCCAGCTGTAAAACGGTGTCCGATTAGTCTCGACACATTGTCCCTACGCACTATACCCTAGATTCAGTTTCCATTGGTTAAACTTTCAAATGATGTTGAAAAACACTGTGTCATGATCACAATGTTGCAATTGGATCCCGGAGGTCCTATAGCTTTAGCCAAGCAGCATGTCAATGTCACTCCGTGATCTACGCATTGTCTTATGTTGTGTTTGTTTGGGCTTGTTCGAGACCACCTGCTCTAAATAAAGATGTGTGTTTGGTCTCTAACTGAAACAGTTATGCTTGCTGTATTCTACTAGTTGAGAGCTTTTCAATGATATATATGAAATTTGTTATGTACGAGGATTTTACAGATCATTTTCATATAAAGCAGTTATACTTTCACACTATGAAAATAGAGCACTTCTAATATGTCATCAAATTTAAAAACACATGTTAACTGATGGTCATATTCCCCATATTCACTGTAAAGCCAAGCTTCTAAGCTTTAAAACGAAACATTTTGTTATATTTTTAGCAAGTGGTTTTTAAGTAACATGATAACTTGGTGACCCCCCTTCAGATTTAAGTGGTTAACGACTAATTGATTAATTGATCGTTAATTGAAACAACAATCAATTGTGGGAATTTATCCTTAGTTGAACCAATTCACTTAAGTCATCATCAAGCTATTCTTATACATTTTAATACATTAATTTTAATTTCCAGTTTCAGCTTTAATTGTAATTGTTCATAATGTTATGTTTGTATGTTTGGACTGGCTATTTTAGTTTAGTTTTTATGTATGCATTTTAGTTTTATTTTCTTATAACACAGCACCAACAATAGTCCCATTCTGCCAACGATGAAGAAAAAACAACATTTTATCAGAAAAAGCAACAAATCAACAGTTTGCATTCCAATTAAACAGATGCTTCTTGTCTAATCGGGTGCTTTTATTTACTTAGTTTTCATTTAATCGCAAACTCACGTTCTTACCATGTTAAATGAATAATAAATCAAATATATTAAATCACAAAAATTCTTCCAAAATGATTAAACAAAAGCGCCCCCTTGGAAGAGTTCAGAAACAGTACACTACGTCTGATGGAGAGATTTTCCTCTGTGGTGGACAAGGGCCAGTCTCTCCATTTCGGCGTCATGGTCCATATGGTTGGCACTGGGCGATGAGGTTTTGTGCCAAGCCTTGTACTGAACTTTGCGCCAGGCCCCTGCAGACCTGGCACACACGCACACCAATCACACCCAGCATCTTCAATTATCCCAGAATGCAGTGGAAGACTACCGTGCTTATTCACTAACAAATAAAAGGAGTATTCAATCCTGATTTCATTCAGAAACAGAGAGGGCATTCGTACGTGTCTGGAATAAACACTTTCCTAAGTTAATTTACCACCAACATTAGGACTCAACTAATAAACTCTTGGGCCAGTTGTCCAAAAAGTTAAATCTGGATCAGAATGATCTGGATTTGGAAATTCCATGTTTTGCTATCCAGGATACGGTAAGCCGTCCTACTTTTGGTGTCAGTTTTTCAAAGCTAGATTGGATCACCCTGATCCAGATACACATTCTCTCAGATTACCAAATCTGGATTACTATTGCTCTTACGGAGTCCCTAAAGAGACATGGTGATGGAAAGAATAAGAGATGGGAAAAAAAAAAAAAAAAAGATTTCAATCCTTTTGTGTTCTCTCAGAAAGGTTTCGAATAGCGTTCGCCCGAGAAACTTTGCGTTCACTCGCAAAGAGCTTTTGACTGGTTCATCTCTTATTACTGTTCCAATGTAGTTTACAAACTGTGATAGAAAAAACGTTAAATTAAATATATATATATATTTTATATTTACAGCTGTTATAGGTAGTCTAATGGTTTACTTCTAATT
The DNA here is from genome assembly GCA_036281575.1 of Ancherythroculter nigrocauda. NCBI lineage: Eukaryota > Metazoa > Chordata > Actinopteri > Cypriniformes > Xenocyprididae > Ancherythroculter > Ancherythroculter nigrocauda. The sequence continues at coordinate 62,106,625 of VTFQ01000001.1, read as the reverse complement.
TATTACTTTAACAGTTAAACTAATCAAGGGCAAAATAATAATAATAATAATAATAATAATAATAAAAAGTATATGTATATTACATGATAAAAATGTTGTATTTTTGGACTAGTTTTAAAGTTCTATTATGAATCCATGAATCCACCCTTCTTCAAGGATCAGTATTAGGGTTGTTCCGATTCCGATACTAGTATCGGAAATACCACCGATACCACAAAAATTTCTGGCATCGGTATCGGCGAGTATTTAAACTCACGTACCGATCCGATACCATTTTCTTAAACAATACCTAGTTGTGCCCGCTATCTTTGCTTAACGCAGCAAATCGGAAATCAATTCTTCTTCGCGGCTCAGAATGCAAACACAGGAAGTTGTGCTGTGTTGCCACAAGCAACCACTGTTTAGAGCAGCGGAGAAGTGAAAACGCGCTAGCAGTATGTCTGCTGTTTGGCAGTATTTCAGACCAGTAAAACGGCGACATGTCTCATATGCAATGCTGCAATTTTGAGTGGCACAAGTATTGGCAACTTTAACACAAATAACTTAATAAAGCATTTGAAGACGCATCACCCCGCGCAACACGATGGTTACATAAAGGCTAATGCTGCGTTCACACCAGACGCGAATGAAGCGATAAGCGCGAGTGATTTACATGTTAAGTCAATGCAAAGACGCGAATTGACTCCCTGCGGCGCGATTCGCGTGAATGACGCGGTGCGAATTGAGCGATTCGGGCGTTTGACGCGCTTAAGATGGAGAAGGATGAGGCGTGCCAGCTTCATTCAAACAAAGAGAAAAGTTTTCAAAAGACAAATAAAGATAACCGACAAAATTGTCGGGTTTATTGTTCTGGATGACCTGCTGTCAGTCGTCGAAAACGTGAGATTTTTATTTAACAAAATTGTTTCTGGACTTCAAGTTTTAAAGAGATTATTTTCTTATATAGCCTAATTATATTCCTAGATTTATTTGTTGCACTGTTTTTATAGTTATATTGTAAAACTAATATACCTTTTTCAGTTTACAGTGTTAGATTTGTGGCTGCATTTGAAGTTCTTTTTCACTTAAAATAAATAAATAATATAACTGACAAATGTATGTCAGATAATAAAAATAGTCTAGTTCACTGTATGTTTTTGTTCTATTAAGGGATAAGTCTGAAGCACCATAAATAATTCATACAGGGCTAGTAGTATATATATATACAGATACACACCCAGGTATCGGATCGGTACTCGGTATCGGCCGATACCCTGAGCTCAGGTATCGGAATCGGTATCGGGAATGGAAAAGGGGTATCGGAACATCTCTAATCAGTATGATCCTGATTTTTTGGATCCCAATCTTACAACAACATAAAGTGGTAATTTGATCCAGATCAAAACCAAGATTGGATTTTGTGATCTATCTGATTTCAGAATATTTTTTTTTTTTCCCTCAGTTGAATTCCGATCCATACTTTTGAGCAACTGGGCCCTGATGCTTGTGCTATCTGATATTTTATTCGAATTTCATGCATTTTGATCTTCCATTTCAGTGAAATTTTAAACGTTAATTGTTTATAAAAGTTTTTATTTTGTTTGTATCTTTGTTGACTAGTTTTGTTCCATTTTTATGCATTATTTTTTAGCTTTCATTCGTTAAAACACAGCACCAACAATACTTCCATTCTGCCATTGACGATTTAATTTGGAAAAAAAAGAAAGCAACAAAACAACAAACATTTTGCTTGTCAAATTAAACAAATCCTCATCTAATTGGGCATATTTTCTCTTTTTCTTTTTTTCTTCCTGAGTCTCTCCATCAGTGTTGACTCCGGTTTGAACAATGTAAGGCTGAACACCGTTACTGACAATCCTCATTTTAGCTGCGCGAGATTCTCCAGTTTTGTTGATGTTGAGCAACTGAAGCGTGAGCTGTTAAAGCTCTGCCCTCCTCTGGAAAGGGGGTGAGAGCAGCAGCTCATTTGCATTTAAAGGGACACACAAAAACAGTGTTTTTGCTCACATCCAAATAGGGGCAAATTTGACAAGCTATAATAAATGATCTGTGGGGTATTTTGAGCTGGAACTTCACAGACACCAGAGACTTCTATTACATCTTGTGAAAAGGGGCATAATAGGTCCTCTTTAACATTAATAAATTCTGTAGAAGTATTGTTCATTGTTCGTGTAGACTAATGAAACATTATTGTAAAGTTACCAAACCTGCAATCTCTGTAGGGGGCAAATCTGCTCTTCATTAGAGTCTGAAGTAAAATGTGGCACAAACTACAATAAACAACATTTTCCAATTCCAACAGGACAAACAATAAGAACACCACATGATCTTACAGATAAACTGTGGTCCTTATGGTTTATGCTACAGTAAAAGATGTTGGCGGTGTGACGACAGAAGTGACGGTCCATTCAGATCCGCACCGGTCATGAATGAGCAGCGTGTGCCTGTGACGCTTTATCAACAACATCTGCTGGACATCTCCTTGAGCTCATGTTGTTGAAAACAGAATTCTTTCTCTTCGAACAAGAGTTTGATGTTCTACATGACAGAAATTTATAGTCCAACCACAAAATTTACTGAAACTAAAACACAAAAACAACTAATGTAGAAATATTCATGATTAAGACATCACAAACATGTTAATTAGCTTAAATGACCAACAACATGTGCATAAACACCCAGCAGTCACCAATGGCAGTAAAACTAAAACTATTAAAGACATTTTTGTTAACAGAAATAAGGTCAAATAAAGATATATAAAAATTAATTAGATTTATTTTAGAATTAAAGCACTAAAATTAAAAATAAATAAAAACTGAACTACAAAAATAAAATAAATTAAACCTAAATGGCAATATTTAAAAAGAACAAACAAATAAAAATGACTAAAACTACTAAAAATGAAAACTTAGGCCTACACTATTACAAAAGCTTGTTTAAAATATGAACTATATTACAAACAAGACTTAGAGGTACAATAGTAAAGAAAATGTTCATGAAAAACTAAAGTACACTTCAGGGAAGAAAATAACCACTCTCATGTAGAATCTTGACTCTTTCAATAAACCTTCATTAATCTTTGCCAGTTTCTTTTGTGGGCTCTCTAACAATCGTTTTGCCATGCAAATTTTAATTAGAGTATTCAGGGTGAATTCTTAACTTTGTTTCTGCTCCAAGCAGCCATTTTAAGCACAATTACATGGCAACAACGAGGGGCTCTTTAAAACAGGAATGTTGGGATCTCAACCCCTCACATTCCTCCCTGTGGGTGGTGTGTGTGTGTGTGTGTGTGTGTGTTCCGAACAGACTTGTTCCTGCATATCTCCTTGCATCTCTCCCACAAAACGTCACAACACACACAGATTCTACACAAATACACTACAGATCTCACACAGGAAGCATAGTTTGCTAAAATGCCCCAAACATTGCCTTGTTTTTCTTGTTAACAAAAAAAAAACGTCTGAAAAGCAAAAGTGTGATTTAAGCACTTAAGTTGAGACAAAGTTTTTCCCTCATTAGATTTTAGCACCAAAATGGTCCAGCTTTTACCATGGTACAATAGCAAGTGTTGGCCTCAACGAATGACACTGAAGGTATTTGACTATGGTGGGAGTTTTAGTCTGCACCACTCAACACTGAAAGCACAGGAATCATGCCAAGACTTACACTCTTTACAAACTGGGTTTAGCAACACTAAAACATAGTTGGCGCAACGCCATCTATCCTGTCTGTCTACTTCCCACATGCCCACATTATAAACGTACTGGATCATTTTCAATTCAATTAATTTAGTTTCAAAGCAGTTTCACAGAAAATGTGTGTTTCAATGTGAAATTGCAATAAAGTAAATTAAATACAACCGCAACATGATGTATTGTTTAAATGCATCTGATGTTAACCAATACTGATGAAAGGATCAATCACTGTTGCATGCCTCACAACTTTAACAGTTCAGATGTTTCATTTTCTTTTACTGTCGTAACTTCAGAAGTGTTTGTGGGGATACTTCACCCAAAAATGAACATTTTGTCATCATTTATTGACCCTCAAGTTGTTCAAAACCTGTATGAGTTTCTTTCATCTGCTGAACACAAAAATATATTTTGAAAAACCAGACAGTCGTTGGGCATCATCGACTTCCATTGTATTTTTTTCTCCATACTATGGAAGTCAAAAGGGTCCATCAACTGTTTGATTACCCATATTTTTAAAAATATCTTTTGTCTTCAGCAGAAGACAGAAATTCATACAGGTTTGGTACAACTTGAGAGTCAGTAAATGATCATTTTTGGGTGAACTCTCCCTTGAAGCAACCAAAATGAAAATATAAGGTATATATAAAATGATATTTTTCTTATAAGAACCCATCACTTCACTTCAGAAGGCCTTTATTCACCCCCTGGAGGTGTATGGATTATTTTTATGATGGACGGATGAATTTTTTTGGGCTTCAAAGAAAATGTAAGCCACCCCCCTTCACTTCCATTATAAAGCTTGGAGGACCCAGGATATTTTTCAACATATCTCTGTGTTGGTCTGAAAGAAGATAGTCATATACACATAGGATGGCTTGAGGGGGAGTAAATCATGGGATAATTTTCATTTTTGGGTGAACTATCCCTTTAAGTTTCATGAGTGTAACAGCTACAGAAGAGAAGAAGAACTGAGTTAGTTGAGTCTAAAACTAGATCACGTCATCAGCTGGGGTGTGTATGCTCAAAGGCGGCCTGAAGCAGCAAGCCCTAATGTTTTCCAGACAGAAACAATCCCATTCCCCGTGACTCACTGTCTTACAACAGGAAAATAGTCACTACACTATTTTATAACAGATATTAAAACTTGACTCACTTCTCCAGCGGTCTAGAGCCATGACGGTAAACCAAGATGTAGACGCAGAGGGAAAGACTGGGACTACAGAAACTATGATGCCATAACTAAAATATGAAATGATGAATAAATAAAAACAACAAATATTTAAAAAAATTCAAATCTTAAAATGTGTAAAGTAAAAATATATAGATGTAGATAAATATTGTTGTGTACTGTTATTGTTGCACTTTAATAAAATAGGCTATTCCAGCTGTTAATTAAGCCAATTAAACCTTAAGTTATTAAGTTAATAACTTAAGTTAATTAAATCTTAAGTTAATAAATTAAATCTTTAAGTTAATTAAATCGTATTCCTAAATGACTAGGATTCACTTGGATTTGTCTATTAAACCTTTAACAAAATCACACCGGAACATTTAAAACTGTTTGCGCTGCCGCTGAGCCAGAGAGAGTCGTTGTCATGTATAGGTATGAAACAGATTCAGTCTTTTCAACCACACAGTATCATTATTTCTCTCTTACAAATATTCATATTTTTCACAGAAGTACTGGGATAAAAGTTTATACTTTGGATATAAACACTGATGTCTATGGAAACTATCAAAAGAGTAAATCACTTTTAGAAAGCAACATGGCGCTTCAAATAATGATTATATCGATTACAATGTTACACCAGTAGGTGGAGACAAGTGACTGTTAAAAAATGTGTTTTCATTGAATCATTCATTCAAGAGATTCATTAAAAAAAAACAAAAAAAAAAAAACACTGATTCATCCAGTAATGAAACAAGTGAAGAATTTATGAATGAGTCATTGAATCATTGCAGCAATTAACATTTTTACAGAACCTCTAGTAAATGTCATGTTATTTTAAGTTGTCTGATCAGAATCGTGGGAGAATTGTGATCTCTGTTTGAAACAAAAAAAAAAAAAAAAAAAAAATCAATTTATTCAGAACCGTGCAGCTCAAACATCTTCACTTCAATCAATGGACTCACAGTGTAAACTCCCTCAGTTTGTTTCTTTCCAGAAGGTCAGTGGGGGTCACTGTTTGAGTTTCTCTAGGTTCAACCGACCCCAGCAGGAGGTGCATTTGTTTAGCATAATCTTTTATGACATCCCAAACCAAAGAGCTTCTCCTCACCTGACACCTCATGGCTGCTGCACATAAAACCATGACAATAAATCAGATACACTCTGAAAAAGACCACCTACAATGATGGATATATACGCATCAGTTTTTGACCGTGGCATTAAAGGGATGAAAATTATCCCATGATTTACTCCCCCTCAAGCCATCCTAGGTGAATATCTTCTTTCAGATGAACACAACTGGAGATATATTTAAAAATATCCTTGCTCTTCCAAGCTTTATAATGGTAGTGAAGGGGGGTGGGCAGATCAATTACACAGGTTTTTCCAAACAATAAAGAAAAAAAATGCTGTAAAGCCCTATTCGGATGGGATTAGTTTTACATGGGGAGGTGGAGTAAAGTAATTTTACCTCAGGACCTCTGTAATATTAATTGGCCAATTCGCACGGGACAAGACATATCAGTAAAACTAGCAGAAGTGGGAGGGGTAACTCGATTTACGCACCGCCGTCACCTCACTGTCGTCATGTGGGTATACGTTGCTTCCTGATACCATGTGCGCAAACACATATAATCTAAATATATAAACTATAAATAACAGTTAGGTCCATTTTATTAATTAAATTCTGATTGGATTATGATGATAATAGGCACTAAAGATAAAATTAGTTTTGTTCCTCTGACAATTGCTTCGATCTTCTTTTTGCTCTGAATGGTATGTGGAAAATACTTGAGGTTTGCAACAAACTTGTCCCACCACCTACAACACAAATGAATGTTTCTTCAAGTGCTTCCATGCTTGAAAAATGCACAGAAAACTACTTTTAAACAGGAAATGACGGAATTTTACCGTACATATTTACAGCGGGTCTATTACCTGAGGTCATTTTTCTGGACCTTTTTACAGAAGGTACAGTAAAAGTCGGCGTAATCTTTGCTGACATTGTCCGTAATGATTACTGAGATGGCACATTCAGACGGGACTAAAATCACTGAGAAGCTCTGGTAATAATTACTTTACCCCACCTCCCCATGTAAAACTAATCCCGTCCGTAGAGGGCTTAAGAGTGCATAGTTTCTGTCTAGGCCTAGTCATGACATCTGTGGAAACGTCAGCAGCTCTTTATGCTGACAGAGAGCCAATAGAAGTGAATCTCCACTAATTAAATGCTCTTTAGCTTCTTGATCAATATTGTAACTCAAAGCGTCTCTACCTCAAACATGCCATCCATTATAGTCCATACAAACCATCTGGACGTTCTGCACGTCTCAGCGGGAGGGACCGATTGATTTCTTGATAATTAAAGTATGTTGACGTGGCTCTGTTCTAATCTTTAGAGAAGTGGCAGTCTAATTAGCACAACATCCAGCACGTATGGCATGCTAACAACTTCAGACACACAAAACTGCTGGTTAAGAATATTGATAAACAGCTCGTGCTGTAAACCATTTCAGTGCAGTCACCTGTAAGTAAGCCATTACTAGATTTTTTTTCCCCTCAAGAAAAATCAAACTATCGGTATCGGCAAAAATCATTCTGAATAATCGGTTATCGGTATCTGTAAAGAAATTTAGTATCGGTGCATCTCTAACAGATACAGACTGAAATTCAAAGCTTTTCACTACAACCTGCCAAAAAAAGTTTTTAAAAAGGTTTAACTTGAGTACATTATGACAGAAATATATTACTATTGCACAGTAGAATGTACTACTTTAATTAACAATAACACTAATATGGTTAATTATTCCTTAAAAGATGTTTTATCACAATTTTTGTACATTTACATTTTAAACAGGAAACCTCTGTTGCACAATACTTTGTTTGCCAAAAAAATTAAAGGAATTGTTCCAATTTAATTTGATTAGCCTACATTTTAAACGATTGAACTGTTACCACCGGTTTTGATAATACATTTTTATTAAATCAAAAACTCAGAATTCAGAAAAATTAAAATAGACAACACACACAAAAACATTTCATAGGGCACAATTATTAACATTTTAATAAATTATTAAAGTGTTAAAGTTTTATTTATTCAACTGATTGAAAATTTAGGGAAAGATGATTTCATAGCACCCTAGCTTTAAAGAGAAATATTAGCTATAAAAAGCCGCCTTTACATTTTCTGAAGCCACTTCAAGTCTGTCAGCACAAAAACATCAGAGAGTCTCTTTATAACTCTAACAAACATGGATGCTTCCATATTTAGAAAGTGTTAATCAGTCAAACTATATCAGCTCACTTCCTTACTGCACTCTTAATGTGACACCACATATCAAGATGATCTACAGGCGATATGCATTTTTAAATCTGTGTAAAATTCCACAGAAAGGTTTGCTGATATGAGACGGGCTGAAAACGGCTGTGCATAAAATAGCTTTTAAGGCTGGCATTGTAGGGTGCAACAGATTTGTTGTTATATTGAGATATGTGGGTCATGTGTTAAAAAAAGCAAAGGCATAAGTGTGAACTACAGTCATGTTTGACGCTGTGATTTGATGTTGTGCAAAAAACAAAAAAACAACTCAAATCTACAGTGCAAAATGATTCAGAAATATGCTGGCCAGCTGTAGGTGAGACTGAATACAAATCAGACGTTCAAAACAGATAATGCACAATCCAAAGTTCGACTTTAGGATAATGTCAACACAACCAGATGGCCAACATCTTCTCAAGACAAACAAATAAGAAAATGCAAACAGCTGACAGCAAACCTACCTAACTGACAGATGGTGCTTTTCTGATATGCACCAAAAAAAAGCTACATAAATCACAACAATAAAGAAAATATGATGCATATAGTCAGGATATAAACCCCTAGTTAACATCTCACCTCATGAGTGTTTACACTCCAACTGAGACAAAACAACACTTATTCTACCATGACACTTTTTTTGTGCATGCACATTTCTGACAGGCAATATTTGCATGCATATGTCTGAATATGCATATAAATTAGAAGCTGTGTTTGAAAACCTAGTGAGCCTACGTAGACAGCATTGCCTATGATGCCTAAAACTGCTGCACACCTCTACGATGCTAAAAAAAAAAAATGGTGCTGCTTCACGTGCAATGCCCAAAACCACTGCACACACCTCTTTATCCCCCAAAATGCAGCACTATGATGCTAAAAAATGCTGCTACACACGCCTATGATGTACAAAAATGATGCTGCGAATGCCTATGATGCCCAAAAATGCTGCTGTAAATTCCTATGATGCCCAAAAATGATGCTGCGAATGCCTATGATGCCCAAAAATGCTGCTGTAAATTCCTATGATGCCCAAAAAAAATGCTGCGGCAAATGCCTATGATGCCCAAAAATGTTGTTGCACACGCTTATGATGCCCAAGAATGCTGCTGCGAATGTCTATGATGCGTAAAAATGCTGTTGCAAATGCCTGATGCATAAAAATTCTGCGGCAAATGCCTATGATGCTCAAAAATGCTGCTGTAAATTCCTATGATGCCCAAAAAATGCTGCGGCAAATGCCTACGATGCCCAAAAATGCTGCTGCACACGCTTATGATGACCAAGAATGCTGCTGCAAATGCCTATGATGCTCAAAAATGCTGCTGCACATGCTTATGGTGCCCAAAAATGCTGCTGCGAATGCCTATGATGCTCAATAATGCTGTTTCAAATGCCTATAATGCCCAAAAATGCTGTTGCAAATGCCTATGATGCTCAAAAATGCTGCTGTAAATTCCTATGATGCCCAAAAAATGCTGCGGCAAATGCTTATGATGCCCAAAAATGCTGCTGCAAATGCCTATGATGCTCAAAAATGCTGCTGTACATACATATGGTGCCCAAAAATGCTGCTGCAAATGCCTATGGTGCCCAAAAATGCTGCTGCAAACACCTGTGATGCCCAAAAATGCTGCTGCAAACACCTGTGATGCCCAAAATGCTGCTGCAAACATCTGTGATGCCCAAAAATGCTGCTGCAAATGCCAGATGCTCAAAAAATGCTGTTGCAAATAACTATGATGCTCAAAAAATACTGCTGCAATGATGCTATGATGCCCAAAAATGCTGCTGCAAAATGCCTATGATGCCCAAAAAATGCTGCTGCTGACTATGATGCCCAAATAAATGCTGCTGCTGACTATGATACCCAAAAAAATACTGCTGCTAATGCCTGTGATGACCAAAAATGCTGCAACATGTGCCTGACTCCCAAAATGATGCATGCAACTATTTTACCCAAAAGTGCAGCAACACATGCCTATGATACCCAAAACACTGCTACATGCATTTATAATGATTGATGATGTCCAAAACCACTGCATGCTCCAATATCATCCCAATCTACTGCAAGCACCTATGATGCTCCCCAAAATGCTGCTGCACACGCCTCAGATGCCCCGGACTGCTGCAGCTGTGCCTATGACTCCCAAAATGCAGCATGCACCTATTGTTTCTCAAAAACGCTGCTGCACACGCCTATGATGCCCAGAAATTTTGCACACACACACCTTTAACACCCCCCAAATCCTGCAAGGGCGTAAAAAGCCCCCCCAAAAAATCTGCATACCCATGATGCACACAAAAATGTTGCTGCATGCATTTGATGATCTGCTGCAGCTTGTATCCATGACACCCCAAACTTACTGCATGCACTCGGTCCCTGTTGCTCAAAAAAAAAAAAAAAAAAAAAAAAAAAACGTCTGCCATGCCCTTATGATAAGCAGAAATGTTTCTGCACATGCATATTGATGCTCTATTAAGGCTGCTGCTGCACACAATGGCCACAATACTGCACAACATACGACGCTCGTCAATGCTGTCTAGATAGGCAGCTCACTAGGGATTGAGACACAGCCCAGAGGCGGTGAAAGCGAAACGAAAAATTAGTGCAACATAGGCACAGTAGCACGTGCTCCCGGCGTTCCATCATAACAACAACAATAACAGCGATGATGATGATGATGGTATGATAAGCATGATGAAGATGAAGGTTATAATAACTCACACTCTCGGCAGCTGCAGGGGTGGCGCCCCCCGCCGCAGAAACACCCCATCCACGAACACCCCGTTTTTCCCCAGACAGCGCAGATAAAACTCTCCTCCGCCCGGGCCCGAGCCCGTGTCCTCCGCCGCGGCGGTGAAGATCTCCAGGTGCCGGCGGGAGATGAAGCTCGAGTGGCCCATGCTCACGTCCACCGAACCCTGCGACGAGTTCCGACCCACCGTCACCGAGCGCTTCTTCATCACATATTCAAACTCACGGCCCTCCAAACGGGCCACCGCTGCCATCTTTATCTTTCCTCACACGGAACGGGGCACGATGAATATGAAGGGAAAATATGAAACGTTAAACGTGCCCGACCGGAGACACCAGCATCAGCGGCGGCGACTCGACCCACCGCCGCGACACGCCACAGAGAGAAAGGGAAGGGGGGATTAGCCAATCAAAGCGCGCTGGTGGAAAGGGCGCCGTGATTGACAGGCAGGCCAACCAATTAGAGACGCTCTAAGGAATGCGGTAATTCAATCACAGCCAATGAAGTAAAAAATATGGATGGTTTGACGGACTGAAGGTCGGTTGCGCTGTGCCTCAACACGCACGTACGTGGAGAGTTGTCAACACCGGACTGGAGATTGGTTATGGACGCGGAATGGATTTATAATAATAAAATAATAACAAAAGTATGGAATACAAATAAAATACAGTCAACGTTAAATATAAAAATAGATTCCTGCAATAGAACAAATATTTATTTTTATTCATACAATTGTTTATTTTTATTCATTTTTGTTTTCTATATGTGCCTATTAAAGGGTTAGTTCACCCAAAAATGAAAATTCTGTCATTTATTACTCACCCTCATGCCGTTACACACCTGTAAGACCTTCGTTCATCTTCAGAACACAAATTAAGATATTTTAGTTGAAATCCAATGGCTCCGTGAGGCCTCCATAGGGAGCAATGACACTTCCTCTCTCAAGATCCATAAAGGTACTAAAAACATATTTAAATCAGTTCATGTGAGTACAGTGGTTCAATATTAATATTATAAAGCGACGAGAATATTTTTGATGCGCCAAAAAAACAACAAAATAATGACTTATTTAGTGATGGCAGATTTCAAAACACTGCTTCAGGAAGCTTCGGAGCGTTATGAATCAGCGTATCGAATCAGCGGTTCTGATCGCCAGAGTCACGTGATTTCAGCAGTTTGGCGGTTTGACACGCGATCCAAATCATGATTCGACACAAAAGATTCATAATGCTCCAAAGCTTCCTGAAGCAGTGTTTTGATCGGCCATCACTAAGTCAGTCATTATTTTGTTTGTTTGTTTTTGGCGCACCAAAAATATTCTCGTTTCTTTATAATATTAATATTGAACCACTGTACTCACATGAACTGATTTAAATATGTTTTTAGTACCTTTATGGATCTTGAGAGAGGAAATGTCATTGCTCCCTATGGAGGCCTCACGGAGCCATTGGATTTCAACTAAAATATCTTAATTTGTGTTCTGAAGATGAACGAAGGTCTTACGGGTGTAAAACAGCACGAGGGTAAGTAATAAATGACAGAATTTTCATTTTTGGGTGAACTAACCCTTTAATGCTTTGGGAAGATCGCAAATGCAGCAATTCTACCAATACAAGTGTCTTTAAATTAAAATTTAATTTTATATCATGGGCATGGGACGATTTTGAACATTTTAAACACATTTAAAACATTTCGACATGTTTAAAATTTTCAGAATTTATAAATGTGGATGAATAAAATTAACCGTTTTAAGTCATCGCCAATTTAACATACTAATATATATATATATATATATATATATATATATATATATATATATATTATATATATATACTATAATCCTTCACTGATCTTTAATCAAAAAGATCAATCTTTATAAACTAAAAAAGAAAGCGTATAACCCTAACTAACTTTATTACCCAGTGTATGTGAAAACTGAGTAGCCCTGGAGCAGGATCTCACTGAAATCCACTCCGTGTTTTACGGCTCTCCGCGTCTGCAGTCGCTGATTCCCCCATAATCCTCAGCGCCGTCAGCGTGTGTTTTGAGTATGGAGGTCATGAAAACAAACGCGTTTTTTTGCCGCGTTTTAAGCGCGAAAATCACCCCTTTCTCAAACTACACACAGAACAGCGTTCATACGTTCATCAGACGTCGTTTCTATAGAGAAGTGAACGCGTATCGGGAAATGCGCGAGCATACGCGCGGAACATGTGCTCGTGCAGGGTGACGTCATCTCTTCCTGGTGTTTGTAAACAGTGCTGCTGGGTGTGACCCGCCCGGGCGCGTTCACACCTCGTTACAGCTCTGAGAGGACGCGCATCTGCTTGTGGAACAATAGACAATCTTGTTCTACATAATGCCTTTCACACCTACTAACATTCATTTATTTATTTATTTATTTTATAGTACAGTAGAACCATGTTTATTGATATACACTATGGTTTTCCTGATTTTTTTTTTCTTAAAAGTACACATGAAATCAAAAATGACCTTATTTATTTTGTTAGCTCAAATTGCTAGTTTTGTGGTGAACAATTCATCCGTGCAAGTCAATCCACACAAAAAAATTGTTTGGCTTCGTAATATTTAATCAAAATCTGAAAATGCTCCTCCCCTCTTCTACGGTGCCCCTTCTCTGATGACGTCAGTTTGACGGCTTGGGTTGAAAACGCGCAAACCACTCCCCTCCGACCGTTAGTCTGCTATGAGCGAGAGATGGAGAGGAGGAGCGCTAAAGTAAAACTCTGCCCTCTATTCAATATTCCGTTTCACTTGGAAATACGTCACAACACTGGAGAAAAGTAGTTTGCAACTTACGGTTCACGCAGACTTTAACCCTTATAGGGTCTTTGGGGCCCAAACGAAGTTTGCTAAAAAAAATAAATAAATTAAAAAAATGTTCTCTTTGTCCAAATGACATGAAACTTTGTACACTTAACACTTTGTTAACACAGTTGTTAACACTTTCTAGATGTAATACAAATAATACAAATAATTTAAAAAAATGGAGTGATATCTTGTTTTTATGTTAGTGTAGAAAAAAAAAAGTCACACTCAGGGTCTTTGGGGTCTCCAGTACGGAGCCCCTAAAGGGACATGGTGATAGAAAAAAAATGGGAAGGAAGGAAATTTTACGTGGTGGTGGAAACAAATTTGGGATGGGAGGATTTTTTTTTTTAAAACTTGTGTTCCCTCGCAAAGATTGCATTCCCTCGCAAAGATGTTTTGCGTTCCCTTGCAAAGATTGCGTTCCCTCACAAAGATGGTTTGCGTTCCCTTGCAAAGATGTTTTGCGTTCCCTCGCAAAGATGTTTTGCGTTCCCTCGCAAAGATGGTTTGCGTTCCTTTGCAAAGATTGCGTTCCCTCGCAAAGATGGTTTGCGTTCCTTTGCAAAGATTGCGTTCCCTCGCAAAGATGTTTTGCGTTCCCTTGCAAAGATTGCGTTCCCTCGCAAAGATGTTTTGCGTTCCCTTGCAAAGATTGCGTTCCCTCGCAAAGATGTTTGCGTTCCCTTGCAAAGTTATAATCGTTCCCTTGCTGTGAGCTCGGACAAACACTTCCTCTTTAATGTCCCGCTGGCTGGCAGTAGTGTTTCAGTTAGTGACATACGTTAATAACGCACACAAATAATGCGCGGCTCATAGAGTTTGAACTTGTTGGACTCAAAAATGAAGAAATGCAGTCAGTGCTTATGTCAAGCAGTTCAGTTGGCAATATATTCACAGATTCGAGCTTCCCGGATTAATAACTCGTGAGCTAAACGTTGTTAAAACAAATAGAGACCAATTTATTATAAAGCACATTTGAGGAAAATTGGGTTGTTGTAGCTTGTTGTCTAGGTTACTATGATTGGAAGTAGCTGCATTTGTGTTTTAACAACGTTTAGCTCACGAGTTATTAATCCGGGAAGCTCGAATCTGTGAACTGAACTGCTTGACATAAACACTGACTGCATTTCTTCATTTTTGAGTCCAACAAGTTCAAACTCTATGAGCCGCGCATTATTTGTGTGCGTTATTATCGTATGTTACTAACTGAAACACTACTGCCAGCCAGCGGGACATTAAAGAGGAAGTGTTTGTCCGAGCTCACAGCAAGGGAACGATTATAACTTTGCGAGGGAACGCAAAAGTTTTGCGTGGGAACGCAAAACATCTTTGCGAGGGAACACAATCTTTGCGAGGGAATGCAAAACATCTTTGCAGAGGGAACGCAAAACATCTTTGCAGAGGGAACGCAAAACATCTTTGCAGAGGGAACGCAAAACATCTTTGCGAGGGAACGCAATCTTTGCGTGGGAAAGCAAAACATCTTTGCGAGGGAACGCAATCTTTGCGTGGGAAAGCAAAACATCTTTGCAAAGGGAACGCAATCTTTGCGAGGGAACGCAAAACATCTTTGCAGAGGGAACGCAAAACATCTTTGCAGAGGGAACGCAAAACATCTTTGCAGAGGGAACACAATCTTTGCGAGGGAACGCAAAACATCTTTGCAGAGGGAACACAATCTTTGCGAGGGAACGCAAAACATCTTTGCGAGGGAACGCAATCTTTGCGTGGGAAAGCAAAACATCTTTGCAGAGGGAACGCAAAACATCTTTGCAGAGGGAACGCAATCTTTGCGTGGGAAAGCAAAACATCTTTGCAGAGGGAACGCAATCTTTGCGTGGGAAAGCAAAACATCTTTGCAGAGGGAACGCAATCTTTGCGTGGGAAAGCAAAACATCTTTGCGAGGGAACGCAATCTTTGCGTGGGAAAGCAAAACATCTTTGCAAAGGGAATGCAATCTTTGCGAGGGAACGCAAAACATCTTTGCGAGGGAATGCAAAACATCTTTGCGAGGGAACGCAAAAGATTTGAAAAAAAAAAAATTCTTCCCATCCCAAATTTTTTTCCACCACCACGTCAAATTTCCTTCCTTCCCATTTTTTTTCTACCACCATGTCCCTTTAGGGGCTCTGTACTCCAGAGACCTCAGGCAACAAAATGTAATTTTGTAACAATATAATATATTTTTTAAAAAACAAATGTAATTTTACTCTGTTTATTAATGTTTTTACTCCACATTTGTGCAGTTTTTGGAGGATTAATCATATTTTTTTAAATTTATATAAATAAATGAAAAAAAAAAATTTAATAGGTTTTCACACAAAAACAGCTTTTTATGTAAAATTCACTTTATAAAAGACCCACATTTCTAACTTTCATTCATGGGGATAACATGGATAATTTGACATGGTTTAGTGTAAGATCTTTGCCCATCTTTTGGAAAATGCATTTTATAAAGTGAATTTTACATAAAAAGCTGTTTTTGTATAAAAACCTATTTAAAAAAAATATTTATTTATTTATATGAATTAAAAAGATATGATAAATCCTCCAAAAACTGCACAAATGTGGAGTAAAAACATTAATAAACAGAGTAAAATTACATTTGTTTAAAAAAAAAAAAAAAAACAAACAAACAAAAAAAAAAATAATAATAATATTTTGTTACAAAATTACAGTTTGTTGCCTGGGGTCTGTGGAGACCCTGAAGACCCTGAGTGTAGCCCCCAAATGAAGACCGCACAAGGGTTAAACATACAATATTGCCATTGTTAGCCTGTCATTTGAACATATACCATGATTCTTTAGGAGTACCTTGTAAATATCATTAAATAATTATTCAAGATCATGGTCACTATGGAAATTTAATGTCCAAACTTTTAATATCACATATCTGGCAGTTTGCACCGAGTGTAAACAACAACACAAGCATCTTGTTTATAAACTAAATGCAATTCACATAAAATGTAAATATGAAGCGTATATTGGCAAAGTCTTTGCCAAAAGTTGGGATAATTGCATTAAAAGTGCCTATTTATATATGTTCATGACTAGTTAATTCAACATCAGCCACTAGAGGGAGACGTTACGCTGATGTTTCGGGAGAAAGGGTGTGGTGATGACTGCCTTCCCAATGAAATGACCGTTCAAGCAAATGTTTGACTCTTTTTTTACAGTCTATGGTTTGACTGCTGTTCAATCCCCATGGACGTTTTGTAAATCAGCACAGAGGGAAAGAAATCTGCAGGCGAATGTCAGACACTGTTATTAAAGTCTGATGCAACACTTACATTTATTCATTCAGTAGACGCTTTTCACATCAAGGCCCGTTCACATATATAGTTCACGATAACTATAAAGGTATAGCTCTAAAATCGATCTAAATATAAAATAATAGAGTCCACACCACAACTATAACAATAATGGCACCAAGAAATATCATAGGAATCACTTTCAGAACCTATTTTTTTCAATTGGTGAACAATATTAAAAAAAAAAAAAAAACGTCAGAATCATCAGAGCCAATCAGAATCCATCCTGCAGCATTTAAAGCAGCATACAACAAAACTGCAGCGCGCGCTAACGAACGAGTTTTTTGGCCCATTACACCGAATCGGTGCCACTTCTGTCCCCAGGACATTTTATGTATAAATATGCATGAAAATGAACTCTAAAATATATTGTTTTATTAAGCAAAGTGTCTTAAAGATTAATCTAACTGCAAATTTAAAATATAATTTAAAAACTACTGAGAATACTAAAAAATAGCATTCGTTACATGTCCCCGCTAACTAAACCTAAACTTTATCATGAAATATAATCATTAAAATCTTTCAGAAATCTTATTATTTTTGCTTTGTTGTGTTACTCCATATACCATCTATGCTAAACAAAAAGAAATGTCATAAGAAATCCATAATATGTTATATAAAATACACATTATGGTCATGTCCCCAGGTTTTCACTCAGTCCTGTTACCCTCACACATTTCCCCCTCTAAAAAACTTGGAACATTCCACAAGACACATTTCACACTTATGCAGGCCATGAGAAGACCAAAAGTAAGTCCTCTCATTTTAATTTCTGTATATTTGATGAAATTATAACTATGACTGAGAAGGTCAATCTCAACGTACTGTCCTGTTACCTAAATTATTTCTTCAATGTTATTTGTTTATTTTAAAAATATTAACTTTAGGTAAGTCACTAGTATTTGCTCAGTGTCCTCATGCTATTAGCATGTACTCCATGTGGCAATTTGTCATGTATTTGATCATTTTTGCTTAAACTCAATCCTGTTACTTTCAGTCCTGTTACTCATATGAAAAATAACAGGAGTGAGTAGAGTCCTCTGTTTTGTTGATTTAATTGTGTGAATATCAGTTGATATAATACTATTCACTTGTATCATGAGTTTTACAGTTGAAATTACTTAAATTGTAGATTTTTAGGATTATTTTTACAGTGTGAATGCCATACTTGCAGGGAGCCAGTCCACCACGACGTGACTTCATCTTTTTGTCTTTCTCTTTCTTATCTTTTGAAGAAGATGGAGAGAACCTATGCTTTGCAGGTGCAAGAAACACACCCATGGCATGCTGCAAGGGAAGGAGTGAAACACTCCCGCAACCCTATCTTTTCCCCCCTTTTTTGTCTTTCCTTACCTCCCTCTCCCCCCTCTCTCTTTTCCTCTCTCTCCTTCTTTCTCTTTCCACCTCCTTCACTGTAATGTACTACTATCACACAGAACATCTCTTCAACACAGAAAACTTACTCACACACATGCACACACACACATACACGCACACACACATATGGACACTCATTCCTGTTACCCAGTGTTCATTCCTGTTACAAAGTGCTCAGTCCTGTTACTAAATTTATTTATTTTTCTAGAAAAATAAAGTTAAACCACTGTTTTTATCGGTTTTGTTTGATCCATCATTTAAACAATTGTTAAATAAATTAAATTATTTAAAAAAATATATAAATTTGAGGCTTTTGTCTTTTAAATGAGAAAATTGTTTTGCATTTTTTATTAAAATACACCTTGCCTTAATATAAAGTTATTTTTTGTCACAAATATCAATTATTTGAACACATAACCAACCATTTCTTCAAAATAAACACTTTCTTGAGGTGAATACAAAGGAATTAACTGATATGCTTTTAAACATGCTTTTTAAACAGCACATGAGTTTTGGTAACAGGACTGAGAAAACATGCATCCATCTTCTGCTTTGAAATTTTGTAAAAACTTTAAGTTGCCTGAGATTGACCAATACACATTTTGAATAGTTAAATGTGTGTAGTATTAGATTCAGTGTTGAAAAAAAAATAAATAAATAAATAATAAAGTTTAATTTTGAAGAGTTACAACAACCAAATGTCACCCATTCAGCCCTTTTATATTTCCATTAAAAAAAAAAAAAAGAAAAAAGTATGTACATTTATAACACTATATATTTTATTACTTTTGTATCAAATTACAAAAACTAGTTAACGCTTTAGTAAAAATGACATCTTTCTCTTTTCTGACTGCCTTTATCAATCGCTCTATTGTTTCCCCTCTGTTTGAAAGTTGTGAAAACAAAATTGTGTTGTTTTTATTTTGCCATTTGTGCAAATGGAAACACAAAAAACATATTTAATGAGCAAGTTTACCCAACTAATGACGACTCCCGCTTCTGAGAAACCCGGAAATGTGAAAAGGGACTATAAAGTTCTTGTTCTTGGTGTGAACAGGCCTTAATGCTGAGTGTTTAACTGAAAATTGGTGCTTTCTTTGTTTGTGTCAGTTGATTATTGTGAGAGGTCTGTGTGTCACCTAACAATACACATCCAAACAATAAACTTCGTTTTATTACCCAGATGAGCAAACGTGTGAGAGTCTGGCTACGGAAAGACTTATGAACTGATCACAAATGAGCTTGCATAGAAATGGAGACAGCAGGTCAAAGTAAGATTTCAGAAGTCAATGAAATAAATTTCTATAACCACTGACTAAGCAGTGGAACTGAACACTTAAGAGGTGCTACTAGTGTATTGAGACACATACAACAACTTACATGACACAACCATTGTTTTGCTTGTAGATTATTGTGTTATTTATTTGCATATATTAACTTTTTGCATAAGCAGCAGTAAAAAAAAGGTCAATCAAATGTAAGTGTTGTGCATTTAACTGATCATGAAATCATTACAGCCACAGAATGATTGTAGGACAGATTTAATGCTTTATTTAGCTTGAACACTACATGTGACCTACATCACTTATGGGCTAACAATATAAAAAAAAAAACAGCACTGTTTCTACACAGCAATATTAACCATGATAACATGTATTATAGGCAAAAGAATGGAGTCACTGTTCCACTTTTCTTTTCTTTTTTTTAAGTCACTACAAATGAGTAGCAAAAACGAAAAGGTTTTAATAATTTGTCTTCATGAATGTGACAGAAATCAAGACCTATAGTGGTTCACCGATCAAAACCAAGGAAAGACTTCAAAAATCAGTAGGCGAAAAGTACCCAGATGACCTACTACTTCTGAAGTGTGCATATGATGGACACTTTACTATCCCATGAAGTCACGGGAGATGATTTGTGAATGGCACTGAAGTGACACAACTGACGCTGGTGGGTCACATGATAATGACAACATGGTGAATGTAGTATGTTCGAATTACATTCACAGTATATGGAACATACTTTTTAACGGTCATAAAGTAAATTCAAAATCAAATGTAGTACCTACTCAGTACACGATTTCGGACGTTTGTCTGCGTTGAATAACTAAATTTTTAATAACTAACTGTCCACATCCAACACAACTGGTTATCTTGTACTCCAACATATATCTATACTCGTTATTCACCTCTACATGGACAGAATCCCAGTGACAATACCTGCAAAACAGACAAAATGTTATTTAGATAACATTAAAAAACCTTTAAAGGGTTAGTTCACCCAAAAATGAAAATTATCCCATGATGAGTACTCCCCCTCAAGCCATCCTAGGTGTATATGACTTCCTTCTTTCAGATGAACACAATATATTTAAAAATATCCTGGCTCTTCCAGGCTTTATAATAGTAGTGAAGGGGGGATTTTGAAGCCAAAAAAATGCATCCATCCATCATAAAAGTAATCCATATGCCTCCAGGGGTTAATAAAGGCCTTCTGAAGTAAGGCGATGCAGTTTTGTAGGAAAAATTTCCATATTTAAAACTTCTATCTAGCTTCTGGCAGACTTCCATCAAAATCCCAACCCCCCTTCACTGCCATTATAAAGCTTGGAAGAGATTTATAAAGAGCAGGATGTTTTTAAATATATTTCTGATTGTGTTCGTCTGAAAGAAGATATACATCTAGACTTGAGGGTGAGTAAATCATGGGATCATTTTCATTTTTGAGTGAACTATCCCTTTAAGGCAAGACATTTCACTTGGCAGCCATCTTTGAAACGCATCTCGGGTAGATATTTCAGTCATGCAAGTACAGCTCCTATCTCTTTGAATGGAGAAATATCCAATTCTCCAAAGCTGTTCACCAAGCTTACGATGAAATTTCACATCTGAAATCTGACAACAACTGTCTCATTAAGTTGTTTCTAAACGCTCAAATCATGACAAAAAAAAAAAAAAAATGCATTCACTGAGCAAAGTCTGAGCTTCCTGTGGAGCTAAAAGGCTTTTACCTCTCAGATGGTATAAATATATCTGTGACAAAAAAATATAGATAGAATAGAATATGCAGAACAAGTAGGTCTAGTAATAATACAATAGAAAAAGCTCTCTTACCACCATCTTCTTCGTGTTCAAAATATCTTTAAAGGAAATGATGTAGCTGCGAAGTTCCAAGGATTTTCTGATTGGTCCTCACAGATCCTCTTTCCACCAATGGTGGAACCCTTTTGCCCCGCCCCCATCTTTCACTCCACCAATAACAGAAACCGTTCAACACGCCATATTTTCAACACTGCTAGTACAAAAGCCTTGTTCACACTGTTGGTCCAAATTCAATTTTTTTTATCCAATTTGAATCTAATCATATTTAGCAAATGTGAACGGCATAAAAATAAATGCGCTTTTTACAAATCCATTTCTAGCTAAATTCATATGTGGTTTGAAATCCTATTCAACCTGCATTTCTGCAAATTTGTTTCAGATATACACATAAATTCATATTATATATATATATATATATATATATATATATATATATATATATATAAAATTTCTTACACACATGCATTTCAACCTAAAGTTTTGATCTGAAACAAAGTCCACGGACTTGCTTTAAGGCCCGTTCACACCAAGAACGATACATATAAAAGGTAACTATAATGACAACTATGTTTGCGTCCTCACCAATGAACGATAAGGGTCTGTTATTGTAAGCTCACACTCTGCGGTTTCAAAGTGTGCACAACAAGTTTTTGCTGTTCTTGTTGCATTTACACAGCTTTGACCAGCAGGTGTCCTCAGCATGCGCACTTCTTGTACTGTGTTTTATTCAGCTCTTATGGTGATTTTCTGGAGTGAAAACAGACGCTTCATCTTTTGTGTTATATACAATAAACTTCATAAAACTCATCAGTAGAGTTTTGGGCATCATTCAGACAAGGTCCGCTACAACAGGCTTATACTAATAGTAGATAAAAGCAAGACAACAACATAAGTTATAAACGTAATTTAGCTAAACTATATCTGGTCTATCTCCGTGCAGTAAATATTCTCTGGCTCTGTAGGCATCATTGTCTGACTCTGGTTTGAACTGAACACCATTATTGACAGTTTATGACATTTTCAGTGCGTGAGATTGTCCTATTTTGTTGATGCTATGAGCTCTTGAAGCTCCGCCCTCTTCTTGAAAGCTGCCGGGAGCAGCAGCTCATTTGCATTTAAAGGGACACACACTAAAATGGCGGGGTTTTGCTCACCCCCCAAAAGTGGCATTTTAACATGCTAAAAAAAAAGATTTGTAGGGTAATTTTAAGCAAAACCTTCACATACAAGCTCTGTTGTAAAAAAAAAAAAAGGGGCATAATAGGTGCCCTTTAAGATTTGAAAATTGTCTAGTGTGTCCCAGACCTAAGAAAAACATGGTTGACTGAAAGGTTCTTTGAGGAACCTTCTGGTTCTTCTATGACATCACTGTGAAAACCCCTTTTTAGGAACCTTTAATTTTAAGAGTGTAATGTTTGTTTCATGTGTGTTTTCTGAATTTCTTCCATATACCACGGCACAGGTGGAGTCAGTAATCTAAGGGCTTTGAAGCTAATTAAAGTCAGTGCTTCTGTAAAATGGTGAAATATCCCTCATGCATATCAAACTAACAGATTAATTCAGTAAAGGTACTGTGAGAAATGAGTGACATGTTCATTCTAGAATCTAGAGGGCATTTGATTGTACAAAAATCAGTAAACGCTACAGTGAACAAGAGGAGTCCTTAATACTGTTGGTACATTTACCACAAAGAGAAAGTCTGAAAAGTTAAATGTATATATATATATATATATATATATATATATATATATATATATATATATATATAAACCATAAAACTCCCATTAAGATGTCATGTGGTCTTTAGAGCAACAACATATTGAACACGCAGGAATTATTAGATTATGCCATTATATTAGTTTGCTCATTAATTATGTGGATAATTCGAAACACAATCTTTATGTGATTTCTTGTTTTGTTGGGCTCATCCCATTATCACTGTCATTAGCATCTCTTCTTCTTTATGGCTTGTCTCTCTCACACACTCTTTGTGCCTCGTTGTGGTATTTTCTGTATCTACCGATGTCCACCAGGATGCACAATCTCATGGGTTATTAAAATAAAGAGAGTAGCGATCAATAATCAGCACTCCTGAAAGCCTTGCCGACAATTACATTGGAAAGCTCTTACAGAAACCATTTAGGAAATCCGTGTAATAATGCTACTAGGAGATTGTGGCTAACGACAGCACCCCATTTACGCAGAATGGCATTTCAGCAGCTTTTACAAGAATCTACAAAATATATGCCAACCCCTAAACCAGTGGTCTCAAACTCAATTCCTGGAGGGCCACAGCTCTGCACAGTTTAGCTCCAACCAGCTCCAGCTTACATCTGTTTGGAAGTTCCTAGTAATACTCAAGACCTTGATTAGCTGGATCAGGTGTGTTTGATTAGGGTTGGAGCAAAACTGTGCTGTGGCCCTCCAGGAATTGAGTTTGAGACCACTGCCCTAAACTGTAAATAAACATCTGGTGGCAACATTTCAGTAGGGGAGTAATGAATGATTGTCATTTTCTTGATACATCAATTACAAATCCTAACAATGCATATGCATTGATCTTAACACACGCCCTTTTGAATCATGAATCGTTTGTTTTGGTCAATAATTGATTTAAAATGCTAAGAATCAAATGAATTGTGATTCGATAGTGATTACCTGGTAAATCTTGATTTATGTACATTTCTACATATACCAGCTATTAAATAAGCTATTCATTAGCTTATATAAATAAATAAACTCACATCTAAAGCCCAGAACACACCAAGCCGATGCCGACGAACTAGTGGTGACGAAAGCAGACTGCGGGGTTGGCTCACGTCGGCAGCGCCTGGGTTCAAAGTTGCCCTGACACACCAAACCGACGCTCGACTGCCAACGGCCAAGTAGCATGTCCATTCTGCGCCTGCGTGAGATTAAATGCCTTTCTGTACCAGCAGGTGGCAGTATCTGAACAGCCAATCAGAATGATCAGATGGCCCAACGGACTGATGAGCTCCGACGGCGATTCAACATGTCGAATCGGCCGAAAAAAGCAGACGAGGACCAACTTCAGCCGAAGGTGCAGAACACACTGAGAAAACTTAGTCAGCCGACGAACAAAAACTGCCCGATGGCCATCGGCTTGGTGTGTTCCAGGCTTAACAATGGACAAAAGGGTTTTTTTGCTCTCAATTTCTGAACCCCTGAAGCTCAAGGAGTAATTCGCACCCTGACTAAGACACATTAGGGGAAGCAATTAAATAATCCCATGAATGCATATATTATTTTATATGATATAATTATATAAATCATGTATACGCGCTCTTTAACTTTAAATTATTAAAAGTGTATTTTAGCGATCGTAGCGGCACCAAGCGGAATTACATGAATAAATCATCCCCATTCACCTACATGCCGGAGAGACAAATCAAAGATCATTTGTTCAATGTATGTACAAAAACTATCTTTGCATAAACAATTCCTACAGGTATAAATAGGGTAAAGTATTGCCAACCTCAATAAATCACGTGTTTGTCAAGTAATAATTTGAATAACACGCTACCTGTCTTCTGATTCTTCTGCTGACAGCATGTCTTCAGATTCTGCCATTTCCCTGTGTGAACAGAAAGACATAATAAATCATATACACTAGATTTCAACACTATAATGAACACAAGAACACGGAAACTAATAATTTTTTACATGCCGGAGAGCCTTTTTAGATCAAGTTTAGAGAAAAACAGTGTAAAAGTGTAAATATGTAAAAAAGAACACAGAAACTAATAATTTTTTACATGCCGGAGAGCCTTTTTAGATAAAGTTTAGAGAAAAACAGTGTAAAAGTGTAAATATGTAAAAAAAAAAAAAAAAAAAAAAAGAGGTAATTTATTAAAAAATAAATTTAAATAAATAAAATTATTTAAATAATTAAATAATACAAATTTCCTTAAATAAATAGATAAAAACATAATAAAAAAACATAATAAAAAACATAATAATGTGACATTATAGAGAATAAATATTTTTCTAATAATATTTTACACATTTACATTGTAAATGTTTTATACCCCGTGTAAAATGGGCTTCATCATTAAAAATATATAGCTGCATTTTAAATTTTAGGAATCTGTGGCATCCAAAAGTTTTTCAGTTAATGTTAGTAAAATCATTCAAAGCCCGCCTCCTGCCCCTGACAAAATATATCAACCATATGTCCTGCCATTGCATTGTTTGATAGCAGTGTGTAGATAAACTGTATGAACCAAATTTGTTGTAATGGAAAAGTTGATACTTCAGCAAACCACCGGCACACACCTGTCCAACAGAAGACATGCCAACCTCGCGTCGCTTGTCATACCCATGCTGGAATAGTTGCTCCCAGAAAGCAATATGTTAGTGGCCAACATGAAATCCCCCGCTTGTATCCCGCATTTCACTGTAGGCTGCGAGCTCCACCTCCACACAACATGGCCATTGGGACAGGTCTAAGAGCAGAGAGTTGGGAAAAAAAAACATCCTTTTATAATTAATATTCTCACATGCAAGTGATTCACATTCATGAAAACAAAACATGTTCACTGCAAATACTTGGTTGCAGTGTATGGTTACATTTACATACCCATTGCATGATGCTTGCCGTACCCCTGGATGTGATGGAGACCTCAAAGGGGGGACGACATTGGCACTCCACATGACTGACAGTGCACCTGTATGGGCACTTTTGCACTGGCAGCCTGAGGAACGTTGCTAGCTGCTTTAGACATTCTTCATAGGTGATAGATGCATGTTTTCCTGTTAGGTCGTCCTCGGTGAAGACCTCGGGTGGAGAGGGAAAGACGGGCGGTTGAGTGGATGGAAGCTCGATGTCTATGTCGACGGTCTCATCCAGTCCGATTTTTGGCAGACTGTCAGTGCATGGCGGTGCATCATGCAGCGCTCCACCATTCCTGTCAGCACATGAAATATATTCATAATTAATCACATTTAAAGCTGACATGTTGGTTTAGCCAATAAGCATCTCAAGCTCATATTCATGTTGCTGCCATTTTCTCCTGTCGCAAATGGGGTTAAAGGGTTAGCTCACCCAAAAATGAAAATTATCCCATGATTTACTCACCTTCAAGCCATCCTAGGTGTATATGGATATATTTCAGATGAGAACAATCGGAGATATATTTATAAATATCCTGGCTATTCCCAGCTTTATAATAGTAGTGAAAGGGGGGCGTGTTTTCAAGCCAACATGACTGGCTGTGCAACAAACTTAAGCTCCTCTTCTCTTATATCAAAATCCACCGACATTTCTCTTTAAAATTTTTCGTGACTGGTGTTTTGTTTTGCTCTCTCCTCTGAACTTCCGCGTTCATCATTACATCATGCGTCGGGTCAGAGGTCACTCTTCCGCCGCAAATCAATGCGTATGGCTGTGTGCCGGAAGCTAGTTATTTTACTTCATAAAGTTTTAATTATGTATATTTTTTATCACAAAAAACCATTGCTTTGCTTCAGAAGGCCTTTATTAACCCCCTGTAGCTTCAAAATAGGCCCCCCCTTCACTACCATTATAAAACTTGGAACAGCAAGGATATTTTTAAACATATCTCCGA
This sequence comes from Ancherythroculter nigrocauda, assembly GCA_036281575.1. Classification (NCBI taxonomy): domain Eukaryota; kingdom Metazoa; phylum Chordata; class Actinopteri; order Cypriniformes; family Xenocyprididae; genus Ancherythroculter; species Ancherythroculter nigrocauda. The sequence continues at coordinate 62,079,480 of VTFQ01000001.1, read as the reverse complement.
TTGTGTTCGTCTGATGGCTTGAAGGTAAATAAATCATGAGATAATTTTCATTTTTGGGTGAACTATCCTTATAATGGAGATTCAGTTTGTGTGTGTACATTGCGAGGAAAAAATCGGCAGTTAAATATTGTTAGTGACTTTAGACTCTTCCCTTTGTACACAAGAACAACACTATAGATTTAAGTAATTCAGCCAGCAACTGGTTGGTTTGGTAAGAGCAATATACAACATACCATGTATAAAGACGAGCAACAAATTCATCATCTTGGCTGTCATCGCCTTCAGTTTTCTCTTCTTCTTCCTCATCATCTGTTCCGTAACTGGCACATTTGAGATTAGTAAACAAGGAATCATACTAAACCTAAAATTAATTTTCCAATTACAAATATTACAACTTTTTATTTCAAAAAAGTAATTCAAAATGTACCCAAATTGCATTTAACATCATTTAACATGCATTTAACAACATCAAACTTCTTAGTTTTAGCTGCATACTTACATTCATATTAGACACTGACCTGTCTGAGAGTCTTGATGGACATCCACTGTTGAACTGTGCAGGAGTCTTCCCGTAACGCTTATGTCTTTTACCAGGGGTGGAGGTGTTCAGACCCTCATATCTAAAAAGAGTGTGCCATAATCAAACTATTTACACAGAAAATTACACATCGTTGAACTAAAGTATACAATCTAACGCTAGCCACATTCATTCAGTCGCATTCGCATTAATAAATCAAGTCAATTTTCACGAGGATTTGTGGTAAACAATGCGTCTCAAATACTTGATAACCACAGAGTGTGAATACGAGCACTCAAACGCTGAATTGACTTATTCCTTCTAGTATCCTGAATACATCAGCTAGCTAACTTTAGCTCACCTATCCAGGAGAAAATCAGCCAACTCTGCATGCGTTTTAAAATCTTTCTGGGCTTTAAGCTGCTTCCATCTCTCAAACGCATCTCCAAGATTTATCCGCTTTCTATTGTACTTCAGGTCATACAGCTTTTTAGATGGATGTCGAGGCTTTTTAGGTCGGCTAGAGCCTGCGATCTCTGACTCGGTTCGTTTGCTGTCTTCCATGGCTGTAACTGTGTCAATCTCTGGCAACCCGGGGTGACGCAATACTATTGGCTGAACGGGCAGTGGGCGGGGCCACACGGACCAAAACAAAAACAGACATTCCGACACGCAGGGTTGCCAAGTCCGCGATCTAGTTTTCAGCCATTTGCACACTTTGACCTATTATTTGTTGGTTTAAATCACGAATTTACTGACAACATTAATAATGGTATGCTGAATACTGGATTTATCAAAAACAGAGTAAGGGGTTGTTTACACAACACCATTTTCAATTAAAAACAGAAAACTTTTTGATTCATTTACACGACAACTGCGTTTTGGTGGCCTGAAAATGCAAACTTTTGAAAACGGGTTTCAAAGTGCAAGTTTTTGAAAACTATACAATTATCATCTCCGTGTAAACTGCAAAAACGCAGATCTGTGAAAACGGTGACGGCATGCACATGCGTATTAAGTGTTTAGTCTATCCACTTTATTTGTCAATGCGGAATTAAGGTATTTCTGTGAATGTGCGAGACTTTATTAGCCGCTATAGGGAAATTATAAGAATATCAAAGTGCAGTAAACTGTAAAAATAAAGTTAATGCGCGTTTGGCGCGAGTGCGTAAAGAATGCTTATGCGCAGACACATAGTTTATTTGTTTATTTGAAAAGGATCCCCATTAGCTGATGCCGAAACAACAGCTAGTCTTCCTGGGGTCCAAACAATACATACAACATCCAATAATTACAATCACAATTACTACAAATATATCACATAAAATAAAATAAAAATAAAAATACACAAACAACCTAGCACACAATCCAACCTTACTCAACCAATCCAAACAATATTATGATGAAAACAAATACAATCTTAGTCTTTTTTTAAAACCAGTTTTTCCCTTGATTTCACGAACCTCAACTGGAAGATTATTCCATAACACAATTGACCTGTACATCACAGTTCTCTTCATAGAGTCAGATTTAGGTAGGGGTAAAAAAAATCTGTCCACTATTCGCCCCTCTTGTATGATGTAAATGCATATCAGAATAATATATTATTTTGTCATAAAGAAATTTAGGAGTCCTAGTGTTAATGATTCTATGAAAGTATACTAACATATTGACAGATAGTCTATGCTTAATCATCAGCCAAGCAAGACGTTCATGCATCTCTACTACACTAGTTCTCAAAGAACACCTTAGAACAAGCCTTGCAGCCTTGTTTTGAGCCACTTGTAATTTTTTTAAATGACTACTAGATGCAGCAGACCATACAACAGAACAATAATCCAAATGACACAAAACCAATGTACAAACAACCCAACTAAACAACTGCGAATTTAAAAAATGTGCACATTTACGCGTTACTGCCACAGCTCTACCCATTTTAGCCACAACTTTATTAATGTGATCAGACCATGATAATGTAGAATCAAGCCAAAGACCAAGAAGCTTCACCTTTTTTACTTGCTGTACATTTTGACTATTTACTTGTAAATTAATTTTAGGATTATCAGATAATCTATACTTAGAACCAAATATTATACTCACAGTTTTTGAAATATTTAGAACAAGTTTATTTGTTTTGATCCAATTATACAATTTGCTAATCTCACAAGACAGAACATGATTAAGCTCTGAACATGTAGAGGCTGCATAATAAAGAGTAGAATCATCAGCAAACATAGTCAACTTAGCTTTACTGAGTATATATGGCATATCATTTATGAAAATTGAAAATAATAAAGGTCCAAGGCAACTACCTTGAGGAACACCACACTCCAGGGACTTGCTACCAGATAATGCACCATTAAAATAAACTCTTTGCGACCTCTCCGACAAATAGCTCTTAAACCACTTAATAGCCGAGGAAGCAAAGCCATAACTAATAAGTTTGGAAATCAAAATTTCATGGTCAATCACATCAAAGGCAGCACTGAAGTCTAATAATAGTGTCCCCACTAGCCTTGATTTATCAATCGATGCTTGCCAGCTATCCAACATTTGTGTCATAGCAGTGCAGGTTGAATGACCCTTCCTATATGCATGTTGAAACATCGTAGTCAATTCATTGTTAGAAAAGTAATCTTGCACTTGCTCAAATACAATCTTTTCCAACAATTTACTTAAAACAGGCAAAATGCTAATAGGCCTGCTATTTAGACCACATAAAGTTGCTTTTGTGTCTTTGGGTAAAGGAATTATCTTACTCTCTTTCCAAAGTTTTGGACACTCACCACCTATCAAACATCTGTTAAAAATGTGACAGATTGGTTTAGAAATATGTCTAGCTGATAACTTCAACAGCCTACTATCTAAGTTGTCCAAACCAGCAGACCCGCCCACCGTCAAAGATCTCAGCAGCATTTCCACCTGCACAACACTAACCCACTGAAATTCAAATGTACACAGTTTAGCTTTCATAATACACCTTTCAATTAGCTCATTCGAGTTAAAAATTTTTCATAACATAGTGTTTCTTTATAAAGTGACACCGCCATCTACTTGTCTGGCATGAGTAATACAGCGTTTTTAGTCATTTTTGTGGATCCGCGTAAACAAGGATAGTTTTGATAACGCTGTCATCTGTACAAAGAAAAAAAATTCCTGTTTTTAGTACATTGTTGTCATGTAAACATACCCTAAATCACATGACATTATCACATTCGGAACGTAAGAAATGGAATAGTTAATACGTTTTCGCCACCAGAGGTCGCATTTTCAAAACAATAACAAAGGCGAAGCTTGATGATGCTATGAAGGAGAGTGGAACGATGGGAAATGTCGCTTTCACCATCCAGAGATGTGTGGAATTCATGAATCATGATTACGAATGCAGTAATTAATTAGTTTTTGTTGTACGTTTGCTCACATTTTTTTTTATCATCATAATGAATTAGCTGCAAGGAACGTGACATTTAATGCTATATTAGCCTGTTACTGATATGTGATTAATTGCCAAATTATTTGGCGGTTTAATGCTGCACATTTTTACGTGTTTAAAACAATCGTACTTAAAGTAAATTTGAATGAACCCACACTATTTGCAAGTAATAATGGATAAATATTGATAAAAATCGTTGCTGAAATACAAACAAAGTAAAATAGGCTATAACTGTATGTGTAAGACAAAAGTTTTCAATTATCTTAACAGCTTTAAAAGTACTGATATTCACACAATTTGTATATATGAAAGGTTTCAAACATAAAATGATGACATAGTATGTTATTTTGACATTCTTATTATTATAACACCATTTTAAATAGTTTTTTTTAGTCTATTCATTTGTGCTGACGGTTGCACCACCTGACATTTTAGAAATTTAAAACACCAAAACATAAAATATTATTCATTATTTGAATGTAGGCCTACTGAAAATTAATTCAAACTAAATAGCTTGAATAAGGTGATACATCATGTCATTAATTTATCAAATTATTTTAAAAGGAAATAATGCACTTGGACACAAAAATAAGCACATCATCATTGGTCCTGTACATAGCATTACATTTCATCTATTTATTTGTTTATTTGTTTGCACTTTTGGATTTATGAAATATTTTTTTATCTATTTTATATCACCTGTGTGGGCAGAGCTCAAGTTATATTTATATTATCAGTTTAGTGGAGGTCTTTTAAATTAATATGGGGTGGAGATAAACAAATAAATTATTGCCTAACATATGCTCTCTCTCTCTCTCTCTCTCTCTCAATAGAGCTTGGCAAACTATGTCACTGCGCGTTGCATTCTGGGTATTCGCCGCCATGTTTTAGGTCACGCTCAGGAGCGTACAATGCCAACAAATACAAATCACCAGATGAAAAAACGGCTGTATTTATGTTAATTTTTTAAAGAGCTGCATGTACTTGCTGATAATAAACGGACTAATATTTAAATCTCTTGTGTTCATTCGATCGCACAGTCGTGTGGCCAGGACACGATATACACACGCATAGAAATCATACTGATGCCTTCTATCGGACCACACACAGGAGTGATTTCTCTATTGCAGTTTTTTAATAACTAAGTAGCACCGATATATCTGCCAGATAAATTAACACAATATAGATTGATCTCAGCCAGCATATCATCATATAGCCCTGATTTCTTCATGTTAAAGCATTACCCTGATAGCACACCTACATCTCAGAGACGTCTATTTGATGTGGGTTTACACCTGGAAGATGTATTTTTTAGAGTGTTTGCTCATCTGCAAGACGTCTATAGGACGTTTCCTTTCAGATGTCAAATAGACGTTTAGAAGATGTCTTTAAGATGTTTATGATTTAGAATGTATGTAAAACTGACATCTTAAAGACGTCTATCAGATGTTTGTAAACAGCAGATGCTTTCCAGATAAAGTGATCTTTAACAGACATCTAGCAGACGTACGTGTTCTATCTGACCGTAATGCAGCTCTGAAATGAATTATATTGTGGAGTTGCTACACCAAGTAAGTTTTACTGGACCTAAATGGAACAAATACATGATTTCTTACTGAGAGAAGCTGAACAATGAATCAAAGGTGTGCTGCTTTATGAACACGGAGAGTGATCGCAACAAGCTATCTCAAATAACATTATTCATAGCGTGAGCACATGCATATTCAAGCGGATCAGAAATTATGAATCTGTAATAAATAAATACAAATATTTTTGGTCAAGTACAAATACATTTTGGTCAAGTTTATTTTAAGTTTCACCATTGTTGTTTCTAAGCTGGAAAGCAGAAAATTAGGGACATTCTAACGCATAATGTGAAAAAGCTTAACGTGGTTTAATTTACTAAGACAGTGTTATTAACAAACAAAACATAGTAAACACCAAACTAATGTACAGAAAAGCAGATGAGCAACGCAACACATTTAATAACACATAAGCATTTCCCTCCCATAAAGAAAACGCTTAATGGACAGTGACATTAAAAACCAAACTTAGTAAACACTATACTAAAGCATACTATACAGAAAAATTGGCATGTGTAGAATGTGATCTTTCAATATCACTTATAGGCTTTAAGCAACGTTAAGCATTTTCCGGTTTTATATGAATGAAAACGTGCTCTAAGTTAGGGTGACCATATTTTGATTACCGAAAACCAGGACACTGGGCCCGGCAATGAGATACTCAAATGATACTTGAAATTTACTCAGAGATGCCTTATAATTTCAATACATTTAAAGGAGCCGTATGTAGGATTGTGGCCTAAACTGGTACTGCAATCACTATAAAAATACTGTAGAGCGGTGTATCCCCTCCCCCTACCCCCTGACTCGAGGTTGCCAGATGAGTAAAATGGTGTAGCTGTTTTAGACCCAAATTGTTTCAAAATATGCAATGAAAATAAAAAAAGAAATAAAAGTGGCACTGACTACTGACCGTTTTGAAAGTGTTTCAGATGATGCACATACAATACTGGAAAGTGATGGTGCAGTCAGGTGGTGCTTCTTCAAGTCTCTCTTACTGGGTGTTGAGGTGCTGGGGCGTTTTTGATTTGATTTCTTTTTTTTTTTGAACATATAAATACAATTACAATAAAAAAAAAATCTGAGAAAAAAAAAGGATAATAGTAAAACAAAACAAAAATAAACAACAAAATAAAAATTCCTTATTTTTCAATACGAAAAAAAAAAATCGATTTACAAGTACTAAAGTTTTTGTCATAAGTAGGCTAACAAATAACCAAAACATTTGCCACAGCAATTATAACGCGGGACAAATTCAATATCACCAATGGCTATCACAGGGTTGTTTTCAGTTCCATCAGAAAATATTGTTAGAGTAACTAAATTACATTAGCAATGGTCATACAGGTCAACTTGCAGCATGTGTAACTTAGTCCACGATATACGTGAAGAACAAATGACGAATCATTTTTACTGAGGTAACATTAGGCTACTGTCTCAATTACGTTTCAAATTGCCATAATGGGCGGGCTAATGTTGTTTTCCTCAGCGTCTCAGCATAATGACAGAGCATACGTCCATGTGAGCTAACGTTATGTTACTTTGCACAAACATGCATAACTTTGTTCGACTGTCATGAATATATGAAATGTCCATTGACATCAAGTACAAGTTAGCCAAGCATAGATGAATCTTACCTGTCCAGGAGAAAATTAGCAACGTTGGCGTCTGTGTTCAAATTCTTCTCCGTTTTCAGCCGTCTCCATCTTTCAAAAGCATCTCCGATACAAATTCTGGTTTTATTTCGGACTTTGTCACGACGAATTTCTGAATTATAACGAGGTCTTTTTGATTTAGTAACATTAGACATTTTTATCCGACTGGAGTTAGGGTAGGTTACAGCAAAGCTGGCAACACGGATCCCGAAACATACTGACTTCGTGATTGGTAGATAGGTGGAGGGAGGCGCGTCAGGCCAAAACACAAAATGACAACATCAACATCGGTTGAGGGCTGCAAGTCCACTTTTTAAATGATAATATCCTGGCCGGACTACTTTTGTCAGTGATATAAGTATTTGAAATGAACATGATTTCTTAATGTCTAGTGACACATCAGGGCCATTTTATGATTAATTGAAATAGATTTCTTACATACAGCTCATTTAATATTCCTGTTTGCTCCGCCTTCGGAAACCGAAAATCTCGTAACACCGGTAAATTTAATGGCCCAATGAAAAATAATGAAAACCAGGACATTTTCATCACTTTATAAAAAACAACCAGGACGGCCAGGACAGGACGTGAAAACAGGACGTTTGGTCACCCTATCTAAGCGATCCTGGGTGGAGTAACTTCCTGTTGACGTTGGAAGTGTTGTCAAACAAAACAGAGGCTAGCTAGACCCTCCTCCCCCTCCCCTCCGTGCTTCCTGAAACAGTCATGAACGCGCATTTAACTCACCTCTCCAGCAAAAAAAGAGCCACTTGAATGTCGGATTGGAAGCCCTTCTGCCGCCGGAGTTCTCGCCACCTTTCAAAGGCTTTTCCTATGTAAATTCGGGACTTTCCGCGTTCCTTCTCCTTTTCCCTTTTCTTTTCCAGGTGTTCACTAGAACGTTGTCTCTTTGGTCGTGTTTCGGCCATATCAAGATCACAAAATCTTCCCTCTTTATGCTTCTCTCTTCTACACTAGTGATATGTCGTTCATTTTGAACGAATCTTTAATGTGACTCGGGAAGAACGAGTCGTCTCGGGAGGTGATTCGTTCAGTCGCGCATGTGCAATATTCTATAGGTTCTGTACTGCTAGTAGTAGTTCACCCCAAGCCACTGGAAGGCAAGCCTGCCTGCAACCTTTAGCCAAAAAAGTGTAACGGCTAAAGCTAACGCTCCGCCCCCCGCGGTACGCAGGGAAGGAGACCAGAGGCTGTTTTTTGAATGGAAGTCAATGGATGAGAGGCTTCACTATGCTGATTAAACAGCTTTTGTGGGGAAATAGCTAATCATTTAATTAATGGACGGCTTGTTTGCCAATCTTCAGAATGTTTTACACTAAACAATACTTTCGTTGGGAACTATGTGCATATTTTAGCATGATAAAAATTTATTTTTTTAAGAGAAGGCAGACTAGGGAATGTTGCGACTGGCATTACATGATAGGCTGAGAGGTGCCACACGTGATTAAGTTAGCCGTTACGCTTTTTCCAATGGTAAGAGATACAGACCCTCTTATCTCCCCATTAGCCTATATACAATCTCTGGTTCACCTGTTTCAGTTAATTCAGTCTGAGCCGGAAAGTGAATGATTAGTTAATCTCATGAGTCTTTCGGGTTTTTGAGTCGTTCCTTAATCACGTGACAGACCCATACGCTAAACCAATGTAATTTAATTCATGTCATTATGTCCTTTTTGAGCAATCTTCTTATACATATATTAGACCAATATGTCAAGTCTGCCTAGGAAAAGCAATTATTAAACCAGCAAACTCAAAATTGGAGTAAAAATGAACAAACTATAGGCTATAAATACTTTGTATTGTAGGCTTGGATTATTATATTATTATATAGCCTAGTGTTTATTTACAGTTAGACAGTCCAAAAGATAAATTAATCAATATTTTATTTATAACAGGGCTTTATTTATTTATAAAACAATAACACACCACAGATCCTCAAGAAACTGTAACAAAAACATAGTGACAGAAATGTCAGAAATAGCGTATGGGTCTGTCACGTGATTAAGGAACGACTCAAAAACCTGAAAGACTCATGAAATTAACTAATCAATTATCTTTCCGACTCAGACTGCATTGGTTTGGTGTATGGGTCTGTCATGTGATTAAGGATGACTTAAACCCGAAGACTTGTCAGACAAGAGGTGAGGTGAGCTTATCATAGACCCAGGTAAAGAATGAATGAATCTTTTCTGTATCTTATAGCATTGTAGTTTTGTATTGTTTGTAGTGTGATCAACGTTTGCGTAAGTAGTAGATGTGTTGGGGAAGTAACATGTAATATTTTATTACATTTTGCTAAAATGAACGAAATGACTTGAAAAAAGATTCGTTCATTTTGCTGAACGAGACTCGAAAGAACTTCCCATCACTATTCTACACACCCCCCTTCATGTGCACGCGCACTAACCCCAAAACTCCACCCCCAAATCATTCTTGTCGGTTATTGGCTGGAGCATGTTTATTATGTTTCATGGTCCAGGCTGCACCAGTTTGTTTTTGTTGCTGTTTTTGGAGCTTGTGGCGACTACAGAGACCACATGTTTTTTACAGTGTGTTCAGGGGACAGGCAGCTAGTGGATAGTGAGGAGATGTTTGCTGTATGTGACAAAAAAATGTTTTGGCCTAAAAATGTGTGACATTGCTTAGAGCACCTTTAATGTGTAATTAGACTTGTGCCCATATTCGGTAATGTGATATATCGTGATAATGAATATGTACGATATTGTTATCGTGGGCATTTCAAAATACCGTAAATAATAATTTATTACCAATTATTAAAATTTTTATAATGCATTTAAGAATACTTTCCCCATCAACCGTATAAAATGCACAACACAGCTGTATGCTGCGTCAAAAGAACACGCGCTCAGATGTAAACAAGCCCAAAGTACATGAGAAGCACATGGTGGAACGAGTGAAGGAGACCCGCTGAATGAAAGTGCACATTCACTCTCTGACCGCAGAGTGCAACAGTTACCTCGGAAACCCCATAAACAAAGCAACTGCGCTGGTGAAGTTTTTAAAATGCCTCAAACATATATTTTAATCTGGATTACAACATGTCCTAATGATTAGAAATGTTCTGATTATTATTTTTTGTTTTGTTTTGTTCAGTAAAACTTAAAGACACGGCTTCATTAGTTAACATGTTAATTCATTAGTACCAAACTGACAATGAAAAATAATAAAGCACTGATTATTCTTAGTTAATGTTTAATAACATTACTAAAATCAAAATAACTTATTTAATGGACCTGAGATAAAACTAACAATGATCAGTTGTATTTCTTAACTAACATTAACAAAAAAAATAATACTTTCTGTAACAAATGTAGCTATTGCTCAATCTTAGTTAATGCATGAAATAATGAGACCTTATTGTAAAGTGTTATATGTTCTTTATAGCCTAATTATTTTGCACTTTAATCTGTTTGAAAATTTGACTTTATATTATTTTTGTGTGTATTTTATTATTGTATTTAAACATTCAGTTATTTTTGTTATTACAAAAAGAGTTCTTAAACCCTACTATGACAACACTTTTTTTGCAACTTATTTCTATATCGTGATAATACCGTATACCGTGATAAAAGCTTCAGCAATTAATCGCAACATGAAAATTTGATACCGTCACATGCCTATGTGTAATAAGACGTGTTTTGTTCAAATTCTGGGCTCAATTGCTTTTATGTACACATTATGGTTTATTAGTATGATGTTTACTTGCATTAAGCCACGCTAAACGTTTTAGAATGTCCCGAAAATGGGAGAAAATGGCGCTCCATTTCACATCCGTTTTCCACGCTGGTCAGTATGCAGATTCATAACACAGCGTTCACCATTCTAATATGTTTTTAACTGTATAATATAGATTTTAACATCTTCCTCCACTATTTCCCAGTCTCTACTGTAGCCTGTGACCTAAAGTCCCAGAATGCATTGCGTTGCTGACGTCACGTTCCCAGACTCTATAAATATTTGTCTGATTTTGCTATATTAGACACTTTACAAAACAGTGTTGTCTCTGAGGCATATGATACACGTGTTACTTACTCGCAATAAATGAAGAAAGCAAGACTTTCAAACAATAACCATGTTGTATAGTAATTTGTTTACTATATGACAACTGCTTACCTGTCTAATAAAACACGTGCAAGATCGGCGTCTCGGTCTATACGAAGTTCGTCGCGAAGTTCTCTCCACCTTGGAAATGTCACACCAATATTAATCCTTGTTTTGGCTCTCTTCCTGTCCCAAATTCTTCTTGGGTCATTTGATTTACCCGTACGTTTCCGTTTCCTTAAATTACCTTTGACGACAGAAGCTGCAAACGATAACGAATAATCATGGTCCATAATTTGAAAAACAAACAACAGAGTGGACCGCTAGACGCTACAAATACTTCCGCTTGTTGCATGAGACGCACTGTGTTGCCATGGTTTCTACGGAAGTAAAACCGGGGTAACACGAATTTGACGCCATTGACAGGTGACGCGATGTCACGGGCCGTTACACTGGTTAAAATCGCGGATTTCTCTGGATTTTCTCTGGATTTGTTGGAAACATTTGGTGGTGTATGCAAAATCTTTCATATTTGAATTAATTCAACTTTATTCTTTTTATTGATGTATTTTATACATTTCTTTTATTAATATTCCCTTGTTATGAATCTTTTAGATCCCTTTTATGCCTTATGTTTCATGATTATTCTTTAACATGTTATTGATTTCTTTAATCAATTACTCTATATGCTCTGATATGTTTGATTATTTCCAAGATCTTTGGTGTCTCTTCTGATCGAGTGGGTGTGTTTTCCATCAGAATTGATTATGTGATGTACTTTGATATCAAAACATGACTTTTTCATGTCTGTTTCCATCTCTGCAGACATGAGAGGCTAATGCGTTACCAATAGAATCCAATGGAACTTGCGACCATAGTTGGCTAACGATGCTTTGGGAAAGAGTAGCCAAAGCGAGAACAATGTTAGTCTCTCTAATCCCCCCCTTTCTGAGAGCAGACTCTGCTCTGATTGGTCAGATGGCCTGGTCTGTTGTGATTGGTCTACCACTTACAGCATTTGTTGAATTCCAGCTTTAAAGTGCTTGATACACAGTAATACAAATGACGGCATCCGTTTTTCTGTACCAATTCCAGTGCGAGTCCTCATCCTTTTGCAGTGCATCAAAGTGGATTTGCAGCTCAGAAAACAGCGTCTTCTCAGCATGTCGACAACATGAACCAAACTTCCAGTCTCAACTACAACTAGTGTTTGAGGGTCGAAGTAGACGTTGTTCACAGGCAGCCAATGAAGACCATAGGCTGGCATTATGCACATTTTTTACATTGTTACATTGGTGTTTAACAGGAAACGAGACTGGAATTGCTTGCGACTCATTTTTAGCAGTTCAGAATCGTGAACTTTGATCTTTAAAATTTAGCAGACCTTTTACATTCACAAACAGCTATATTACACAATGCATGAAAGGTGATATCCGACAAAGCATAGGGGCACCTTAATATTTAATTGATTTAGCTGATAATTCAAAAGTCAGTTGGTCTCAACTGTTTTTGCTTCAGTATCCAGAATTTACATTGGAGATCAAGTGTTAATCGTACCAAAGTAAATAAAAATGTCTTCAGAACTGAACGCTGAAATGTCGTATTCGTATCACCGTGAGAATTGTGTATTGGATCATATGATCTCAACGGTGGACACCATGACAGGAATGCAAAATAACAAAGTAAAAATATCCTGAGTCACGCATACAGGGTGGATCTCTCACATTCAATGATGACATGTGTGCTGGCATTTCCAGTTCATCTGGTTTCCAGGACGGCATCTGACCAAAACACAAGATCGTAAAAGACGACGCCCCTGACTGTCATTGTCCAAACAAAAACTTCATTTCATAAATTAATCTTATATGAAACATTCAAAGTAAACCACAGCATAAATCAATACAGGTGTTCACATTCAGCATTGGCAGTTTCTGTTCTTATTTGTTATAATGACAAGATTAATTACAGTGCATTTGTTAGCCAGTAAATGAAGTTAAAACTGTGGAAAAGGCAAGTCATTGACAGTAAATCAATAATTAGCTTTCAGTATAGTGCAGTAATCAGTGTCCATGGGCAAGCCTGAGGTTTTCCAATGTTTTCCATAAAGTGCAAGACAGGATCTCCCAAAAAGAGTCAAGAACTCTGTATGTGATACTCAACAATAAGTCTTTCGTGATCAGGAAAAATTCAATGTTTAAAAATGAAGAAGAATTCAAGATCTAATTGAAGAATCTTCCTATCATTTTTAGTCAAGTCTCTGCCATTAAAATTCATTGACATGATTTCACTCAATTTTTCCCATTCTGGAAGCATCCTGAGATGGTGAACACTGTTAAAGTTTTAAATTCCCAAGCTTTAAACTCCAAAAGACATGTTGGCACAATGATGGTTGACTTCAGCTGTGACACATCATCATTGGTCGTTCAAGTGTTTCCCGGAATCCCTTCGACTTCCAAAAGTTCATATTTTCGACTTCTCCAGTCCATATTCCTCCTCCTATCTGGGTTCACTTGGGCAGGAGTTCACGGTACGGCACTGTGAGGTTCCCCAGGTACCAAAAGATCCAAAACACCAGACTAAGAAAGATGATGATCGGTCCAGACAGGATGAAGAAGTCCCAAAACCTGATAGGTGCAAAAAGACCTATGAGGAAAAGAAGCAGTCCGACTACATCGAACAGAATGGCCAAGAAGAGAAAGAGGAAGCAGCGTCCCACTCTTTCCTTGCAGTCCATCTTGGAGAAGCTCAGGTAAGGAGAGCCAACGGACGTACAGCAGGCTGATGGGCCTGAAGAACGAATGACAAAAATCTTTTCTTCATAAGGCTTTTATGAAGCAGCTCACCCACATTCTTACGTAGAGCTTTTTTTTTTTTTGACGGCAGGTATGCAGCCACCAAAACAAGTTCAACCGCCTGGTAAAGGCATGATGAAGAGGTCAAGACTCTATTTTTATACATATTTCAACAAACTATTTTCCTCACCATGAAAGTGGATCCACTAGAACAACAACAACTGTAAAGTAAAAGAACAGATTCAGATAATTCTACAGAGAAAAGCCTTTGTAGATTCCGCATTACAAGTTGTTTTCTGAGTTATGTAATACTCAAACAACCTGTATTAGTCACCAGGGCTGAATAGGTTACTTTTAAAATGTATTTCACTCACTACAGATTACAAAATACATGCTTTAAAAAGTTATTTGTAACATATTTTGTTACCAAAGTTTTGTAACTTAATGTAAATACTTTAGAATACTTTGGAATACTAATATGTAACAAAAGGTAATTGCGAGTTTTTATTTTACAATTCTGACTTTTTTCTCAGAATTTCGTGATATAAAGTTGCAATTGCGAGTTATAAAGTAAGAATTGTGAGAAATAAACTCAATTTTGAGAAAAAAGTCAGAATTACATGAAAAGTACAAATTGAGATATAAACTCACAACTGCAAGAAAAGTCAGAATTTTGAGATATAAACTCACGACTGAGAAAAAAAGTCAGAATTGCAAGAAAATAAGTGGAAATTGTGAGATATAAACTTGCAACTGCAAGGAAAAAGTCAAAATTCTGAGAAAAAAGTCAGAATTGTTAATATCATCCAAATTCTGACTTTATAAAACACATTTGTGAGTTTAAATCTCACAATTCTGAGGGTAAAATAAGACAAAATTGAGAGATGCAAACTCGAAATTGCGAGGAAAAAAGTCGGAATTGTGAGATAAAAGTCGCAAATTACCTTTTTTACAATAACAAGGGACTCACAAACAATATCACAAAACATGAAAACAGTCGTGGATCATCCAGCTAATGACAGGAGCGTTAAGATTCAATATGTACATTTCTGAATGGGGCAATTTTTATAAATTCAGTCATTTTGTTTTGTGGAGTATATGTAAACATCTGTTATGTGAAATAACTTATTCAGGACAGTACCCAATAAAAATAACATGCAATTTTTATGATCCTTATTTTGTTAAAATTATTAAAATGTTGCATATTCTGCAAGGGATATAAAACTTATGAGCAGAAATATAGCTTAGGATGCTTTTGCAGACTGTCAGAGTCGGAGAATCACCTATTGCTGTTTACATAAATTGCCCGTCACAGTTTACATTAATGTTTAAATGAAATAAATGACATTAAAATTCAAAGTATTTACTTTGGTAATCTAAAATACTTTTTTTTGTTGTAACTGGATGTAATTTTGATTACTACCCATTTAAAATGTAACTGTAATGAAAGTACAGTTACTCATATTTTGTATTTTAAATACGTAACGAACTTACATGTTACTCCCCAACTCTGTTAGTCACAGAAAGAAATTGCACATTTCAGCAAGGCACACGATTTTAGGCATCATTAAATTTGACAGCTAACCTTACTCAAAGTTAGGGGTTCAAAAATCACTAACCCTAAGATTGTGTCAAATTATGCTTGACTTACAAACACCACCAAAATAAAAAACAAAACAAAACAAATACAGTAATTAAGTGTGAAATGTGGTTTAATTTGATAGTGTGGATTGTTTATACAATCTTAAGCTGAAGACAGATTTAACTTCTTATTGCACTGGTACAATATACAGTGAAAGCAGGAGTGTTCACATTCAGGATTTGTTTGGCATGTCAAGATTACGTGTTTTATATTTACATACAGTACATCACGTAATTCATCATGTACAGTGTGTTCATGCCTTCCTACTGAAAATATACTCTATATTAAAATATACTTATGTTACACCTCTAGAAATCTCATGATCTGAAAACATAATCCTTCATATATTTTTTATGCCACAATAGAATAACATGCACATTTGATTCTCTTTCCACTAAAACTAGAGTATTGCAATTTCAGGCTGGATCAGTATTTGCTGTCAGACTGGTTTGGTGGAGTTTAAATTGGCCAACAAGAGTCTTACGCTTGACTCTGTGGAGCAGTTTGCATGAACGCCCAGCTGCCGCTTTGAAAGGGAAATGGATTCCTACAATGCATGAGGCGATGCATGAATTTACAAATGAGGATGTGCAAAAACAAGGGCTGTACCTGAGTATCACTTTAAAACAACACAGAATAACAGAAACACGACACAAAAGGACACAACGACACACACTGAAATAGCGACTGATACAGTATATTTGGCCATTCTGAAATGATCAACATTTGGCTGGTGTTACCTCCACCTCCTGGAGGTAATTTGTCAACAGCTTTGCCAATGCCTTATAAAATTGATTAAATATAGTGCAAAGTAAGAGTTCACTTATTTCACCAGTTTAGTAACACCACTAAATTACATTATATAAGCTACACTGCTTTCCAGGTTGCTGAAAAACTCATATCAACTGACCACTCCACAACAGACAGTTGTGTTTTAGTATATATATATATATATATATATATATATATATATATATATATATATATATATATATATATATATATATATATATATATATATATATATATATATATATATATATATAGCAGTTTTACTATACTTCAGGCCCCGTTTGAAATGTACGCAGTATCTCTAAACGTACTGCGGATGGAAAATGTTTTGCAAATAGTTGAAGGTTCTCGGCTATTCAGTCATTGTTTCAGGACCTGGAAAAAAATAACAGTTTTGTTTAAACTTTCGTGTGAAAAGATATCAGGCCTCATTCATGAGTAGAACTACTTTCCATGTAAATTATGTGTAAAACTATGCTTACATAAATTCATTAATGATTTAGTAAGTTTGCTTTAATTAATACATCTTGATAGGGTCTAAATATATGATCAAAATACTAACAATAAACAGAAAATGTACATAGAAATAACATCAAAATATAAGTAGTAGTACATTATGATCTTATGTAAATAACACTGTAGGTTTAGATTTGTCTTGGTAAACAATTACACAGCAGTTAAAATAAGACACGGATGTTTATTTATGAAAATATCATGGGCATAGCATGAAACTATGTAGAGTTCATGTCACATGGATGTTGAATTTAACTTGATGCAGGGTAATGTTCACTCACCTCTTTTCACAGCAGATCGTCAGTGCTCTGTGTCTCTGTCTGATCATCTGGTTTTCCACCACCTTTGGTCACATCTGATTCTGAATTCTCATACCCTTCATTCTGGTAAAAGGTGAACTGGATATCTTTTGGTTTTTCCTCCTGAGATGCATCTGATTCAGAACCCTCTGCGATTCCTTTGTGTCCTTTGATTATGCCCGACTCCTCGTCCTCATACCCTTGATTCTGGTAGCACATGAACTGATCATCATCTGGCTTTTCTTTGGAAAGTTTATCACATTTGATCATATCCGACTCAAAATCCTTGTGTCCTGGGAAATAGGTGGATTTGCCCCAGGTTACATTTCGAATGGTGGAAGATTTGCTTAGTGTTTTCTCACCTGTGCAAACAAAAAGGCAGATATATAGATATGCACACAAGAGGATATACAGACTGGAGATGGAAACACTCTTAAAAATAAATGTTCCAAAAGGGAGTTTTTGCAGTGATGTCATAGAAGTTCTACATTTTAATAATCTAAAAGAACCTTTTGTCACTACAAAGAAACTTTACTGGACTGGAAATATTCCATAGATGTTAAAGATTCTTCATGGAACCATCAAAGCAAATAAAGAACATTTATTTTTAAGAGTGTATTATTTGATTTTTAATTTAGTATTTAATATTAATAGTAATTTATATTTTTTGAAAAATTATAATAGTAAAAATAAAAATAAATAAAAAATAAAAACAGAAAAGAATAAGGATGCATGCACTTTAAAGGGTTAGCTCACCCAAAAATAAAATTTTCTGTCATTTATTACTCACCCTCATGTCGTTCCACACCCGTAAAACCTTCGTTAATCTTCGGAACACAAATTAAGATATTTTTGATGAAATCCGATGGCTCAGTGAGGCCTGCATAGCCAGCAATGCCATTTCCTCTCTCAAGATCCATAAAGGTACTTAAAACATATTTAAATCAGTTCATGGGAGCACAGTGGTTCAATATTAATATTATAAAGCGACGAGAATATTTTTGGTATGCCAAAAAAACAAAATAACGACTTATATAGTGATGGCCGATTTTCAACACTGCTTCAGGAAGCTTCGGAGCATTATGAATCAGCTTATCGAATCATGATTCGGATCGTGTGTCAAACCACCAAACTGCTGAAATCACGTGACTTTGGCGCTCCGAACTGCGGATTCGACAGGCTGATTCATAATGCTCCGAAGCTTCCTGAAGCAGTGTTTTGAAATCGGCCATCACAAAATAAGTCGTTATTTTGTTTTTTTTGGCACACCAAAAATATTCTCATTGCTTTATAATATTAATATTGAGCCACTGTACTCACATGAACTGATTTAAATATGTTTTTAGTACCTTTATGGATCTTGAGAGAGGAAATGTCATTGCTCCCTATGGAGGCCTCACGGAGCTATCGGATTTCAACTAAAATATCTTAATTTGTGTTCCGAAGATCAATGAAGGTTTACAGGTGTGGAACGACATGAGGGTGAGTAATAAATGACAGAATTTTCATTTTTGGGTGAACTAACCCTTTAAGGGCTCATTCACACAGAACGCGTTTTTGCTTTGAAAAACGCGAGACGCTGACAGTGGAATGGGGAAAAAACGCAAGGTCTCGAGACGCGTATTTTAAAAGTTGAACTATAAGCGCCGCGTTTTTAGAACGCCATGTCATGCGCGAGACGTACTATAGCGCGTGTTTACATAGAAAAACAATGGAAAAGTAGCGCACTGGAACGGAAAAACGCGTTCTGTGTGAACGGCCCCCAAGGTGGTACATTTTCTTCAATGGTTCTTTAAACGGAGATAGTATGAGATGGAAAAATATGAGATGGTGCGTTCTCGTGCAAAAGCACTGAAATATTAGTTATTTTTTTCCATCTCAAGGATCCTATTTTAGCATCAGCATAAGAATCCAGCATTTAAATAGCCTATTTTTTCTTCCCATCTCATTTTTTCACCATCACCATATTTCTGGGCTGTAGCCTTTTTTTTTGTTTGTTTGTTTTTTTAAATCAAAAACATTTTTGGCTGTATAAGATTCTTGAGTTGCTATTATAGTTCTTTGGAGATTACAAAAGTTCATAATGCTTCATTACAGGGTCTTCAGGTGTTTTGGTTTCTGAGATATCGAAAGCAGCATCAGTGGCTTCAACAATAAAACGCTTCTCACCGGTGTTGTCCTTCAGGTGTTGTTTGGAGAGTCTCTCCGTGAGTTTCCTCGCGATCTCTTTGACGCTGAGCGCGGCGCTCGATTTGCGTTCCAAACTTTCATCCTCCACCCTGATGTTCCCCACGTACCACATGAGCCACCAGGCCAGACTGGCGAACAAGAGCAGCGCGCCGGTGTGAATGAGAAAATCCCCGTAAAACACGCCATTCCGCCGCACGTCACCGAATATACCGACGAAGAGCAGGATCACACCGATGATGTCGAAGACAATCGCCATGACGAATAACGGCAAACAGCTGCCGATGCACCTCAGCTCCTTCATCTTCGGGAGGAGGAGAAGGATGCTGCTGCTCCTGTGCTATAGCGGAAGAACTGCCGAGCTCAGGTGAGACGCACCTGGCGCACATGAAGGAAACGCCCTTGTGACGTCACGATGGCTGCAAAGCAATGCAGTCAAATGGCCTTCCTACTACATCTCATGTTTAATTCAGCGATAATACTTCTATTAAGGCATTATATAGAGTGTAGCATTCCATTTTGCCTTTTTATTGACTGCAAAAGCCTATAATATTTAGCACAAAATTGAATTACAAATGAAAAACAATACCTGTGTCTGTGTCAGATTGTACATCCTAAAAATTTGCCTGTCAAATGTGTGTTCAAGTTATTCAAACTAGAGATCTGGGTCTGTTTACCAAAGCCACACTCGTCTTTCTGGTCCAGTCATGTTTAGTGACTTAAATTTCTAATCTCAGAGACTTTATGACTGGATAGTATGATGAGAACAGAAAAGGTTTTTCAGCTTGACTTCCTGTTTTTTACAAGACTGTTGTTAATGTAAGCAAGGTGAAAAACCCTTAAGGAATACAGAAGGATTGCTAATTGAATTTGAAAGCAGAAAACAGATAGAAATGTACGGTGGCTGAGAGAGTTCAACATGCTGCAACTGAAAGAATAAAAAAAATACCACCAAATTAAGAAAACATCTTCATCAGTATGACAACACATGTGCTGCAAATACTCACAATGCAACCAAATACAGAAACGTGTTGTATTTGCAGGGTGTTTCTGTATTTGGTTGCATTGTGAGTATTCACAGCATGTTTCTGTGTTCGGTTGCGTTGTGAGTATTTGCAACACGCGTTGTCAAACTGATAAAGATGTTTTCTTAATTTGCTGGTGTTTTAATATTTGCATGTGTTTTGTTCAGTTGCAGCGCATTGAGCTCTCTCAGTCACCGTAGAAATGGAATCAAAGAATCTGCCAAGAATCAAGTAATATCCTACTGGATGAACAGAAATTCTGAAAAATAAATTTTAGTTTATCCAGTAGACTTGTGTTTGATTATTAGTGGATTCTTGTTTAATCCCATTATAGGTTTAATTTGAAATAATGAAGCGCAACAACAGAATGCTCCATGTATAAACATTAAAAAAACTCATCACTTCAAAGCTGAAGTGCTTAGCTTGTATTTCAATGTAACCTTACATTTGAGCCTTTACAGAAATTTGATAACCATTCTGCTAAAATACAAAACAGTTAATATTAAAAATCATAATTAACATGAGATCTACTACAAAATTTGATATTAGACAACTAAAACTACTAAAACTTATAATACTAATAATTACTATAATGGTATAAAACTGCTTTACACATTTCTAGGTTTTAAGTCAAGTCAACAAATACATCTCACACAGTAAATATGAATCCGGGTCAGTATTCAAACAGACTTTTAATATACGTTCACATTATTCTTTTTTTTTTTAACCCCAGTGTAAATTTGCGTATAAAGCTACATAGCAGGCAAGTATGGAGTCTATGAGATGTTTTGCCTATTTAGTCATTCAAAACAAATTGTTTAATACTTCCTATACTTCCTGTTCAAATTCCTAAACTATGACCAATGTTGACTTTGATTCCTATCTTAGAAAACACCACTAATCATTGAACTGTATTTTAGATATGGCTTTGTGTGTTCAGTTTTGGGATTTTATGGACTCAAAGTGTTAATCACATCAAAAAGACAACAGCAAACACTCTCCAAACAGCTGAATAATCCAAAAGTCCTTATTAAAGTGCTTTCTTAGTAATGCATCAACAAGCTATTTTCAAGGCATGCAAGTTTACAGCTCATGTGGAAGTAAAATAATGTATAAGAATTATAAATTTGTTTGCCAAGCCTATGTTTCAATAGTCTCACAAAGCCAGACTCCTTAGCAGCTTTTTCATTGGCCAAGGACGGCCAGGAGGCTGTCTGACTGACACATAAAGCAACCTTTCACAGCTGGTTTTGTTCAGCGTCATGTTTAGGGGTGTGACAATGAAAAGTCAATGTCCCCACAATGACAGAACAGCATGCAGTTCATTCAAGAACATTAAACAAGTTTACTTTAACAATGGTGGTGTGAACTTCACATACTTTTAAAAATCCAGCATTCAGTTGATACTGATTAGCACTTAATTGTCACAGTTGTAAACATGATGGCTTTCTTCTTCCAAGAGGGTTTGGTGTCACAGTGTCTTTGTTTCCAGGAGGATTGTTAAAGAATGCAACACACACATCTCCCAGAAATCCAGGAGAATTCAACCAATCAGCAAAATCAACAAAAACTCCTGAAGTGTTTCCCATTTTGTGTGCCATATGCATCAGATGTTCTGCTAGGGCGAGACTTGAGGTTTCAATAACGCCAGTGAACTCTGACAGAAATTTCATTGAACAAATCAGGCCTTAAACCTGTATATTTCACATTGGCTTAGTTAATGTATGCACATGTATGCAAAGTTTCAGTACATTTGCCAAGGAAGCGGGACTCCCTTTACAGCCACAAGACACTACAGGTGAATGGGGTAAACAATTTAAATAGATATCACCATACTTTCCCCACTTGATTAATCATTGTACATCAAGTCAATGTTTTGCATTAGTTTTCTGAAATAGTATGTTTAAATGTGCAAATGAGGTACAACAGTATTCAATTATTTATGCATTAATTTACATCAATTTCCAGCACAGAAATCTAAACATCGGCTAAAGCTACGCTCAAAATTCTTCTATCATTTTGACAACATATTTGCTGTAAAGCTGCTTTGGAACAATATGTATTGTGAAAAGTGCCATAAACTTTTGAATTGAGCATATTATAGAATAGAATATTATAGAAATTATAAAAAATTACATTAAGTTTTATTTCAAATAACACATTTTTTATGCATTGTTTTAGTTAACAATAATGACTCTGGTCTGAAAGAAGAAAAGTAATGGAAGCAAAATCGAACAGTGCCAAAAAAAAAAAAAAAAAGGTCTTGCCCAGGGGTGTCCAGTCCTGCTTCTGGAAGGTCACAGTCCTGTAGAGTTCAGCTCCAACCCCAATTAAACAAACCTGAACCAGCTAATCAAGGTCTTGCTAGGCATACTAGGACTGTATCCGAAATCGCCCTCTATTCCCTTAAATAGGGCACTTTTTGAGGGAACAACTATTTGTAGGGGTGTCTAAAACCGTAGTGGATGATATCAAGTGCACTCATTCAATCCCACAATGCACCGCAATAACGAGTGCACAACTGATGTACACTCAACGGATAGAGAATACACATAATGTACCGCAAGAGTCGCAGGCTGAATTAATTCCTGCATCTGACCAGAAGATGGTCCATTTTCTAAACCGCTGGTCCAGTGTGGACCAGCACAAACTATGCAAAAACCACAGCCCTTCTGGTGCACTCAGTGTCCAAATTCACTTACTCGCTTTAATTAACTCCTTCAATATTAGTGGACTAATGTAGGGTATAGTGAATGAGGGTATAGGGGATGATTTCGCTAGCTAAACTCTGCAGGACAGTGGCGCTACAGGACCGAGTGGACACCCCTGGTCTTGCCTTACGTTCTTCTCATAGGTTTATCTGAGGCTTGTAGTAACTGCAGAGGCGTTTGGTCGCACTCTGATGCCTCATTTCCCGTATGATGGGCATCAAAACCACACCCACCACCAGCACCATCAGACCAATAGACAGCAGGGCGGGGCCTAAAATATTGGTGGCCTTGGTGGAAACCCCAGCAAAGTAAAGTCCACTCAGCACCATCCCACAGAGCAGCACGCTGCCCCCGGCAGTCATGAGGAGGATCGCCTGCCAGTAGTACTCGCAGTTGCCCGGAGGGGGCTGAGGGTTCCAGCGGATCTCTTTGTGGGACAGGCTGAAAATTGTGTTCTCGGAGCGTGGCGTCAGCTGCTCGCAGGAATATGAGCGGGAACAGTCCCCGAGGGGAAGGTGCTCTGGGACAGACGTCATGTCTTCAGATGTCCTACACCCCTGCGCCGCCCGTGGCCTCTGCTGAACAGCACTGTGATGGCCAAGTCTGGGGAGAGAATTAAACCAATGAATTCAAGCATTCAAAATTACACCACAATTTAACTTTACTTAATGCCTTAACTTAATTGTAAATATCTGTACTATTCACATACTATAGCTACGTTTCCATTGCAGGAACTTTCCCTAGGAACTAGGGTGGTTCTTGGTGTGTTTCAACCACAGGGACCAGAAAGTCCCTGCTCAGGAGGTAGTACTTTTTCAAAGTTCAGGAACTTTCGGGGGTGGGGCTTGGATGTTGAACATGCCGATTGGATGAGTTCACACAGTATTTTGATTGGTTGACTCATACAGCATTTCTTTCAACCACCATCTTTAAAAGTCTGTTGTGGTGCATGCAGTAAGAGTTGTTTGCTATTCGAATCAACAATGAAGAATACGACAGATGGACCTACAACGAGGTTCAGGCTTTATTAATATTATATGGGGAGGATGAAATCCAGCGGGAACTGGAATGTCGCGCGCAGTCCCACGTCACCGGACTTTAATCTTCACTGTACTTTAGACCGCGATGGAAACGCAGACAGCAACTGGTCTGGGGGAAAAAAATGTAATTTCAGTGGAAACGCGGCTTATGTCTTGGATACTCAGAAAACCCAAGTTAAGATTAATTGATTTGTTCGAGTGCCATTTTTGTAAAGCAAAAATATAAAATAAATAAATAAAAAATAAAAAGGTGGGGCAATTCTTAAAAGACTTCACTCATTTCCTCCACTTCTGCAGTTATCTTTCTCTAGTTGCATTCTCTCATTTCCCAAAGTCATCTTGATTGTTGGATTATCAATACAACTGAAACATTTGAGAGAACATCACATTCATAAATTGATGTTGATTTTCCTAAAATGTTTTTGTTTGAACTCACCATTATGGCGATCAATATTCCCTTTGGTTGGGCACTTGGAACTTAATTTATATTACTAATTCTCTTCCTATTGCTGCAGTGATGCAACAAGAAATCAACTTTATTTGATTTGTTAGAGAAGTAATACATAGGTTGATTTTAAAAGGTTACCTAACTTCTAACTTAATCATCAACTAGTGAATTTTTTATATCGAATAACGATTTTTCAAATTTTATTGCCAACTCTTATGGCATAAACACCTTGTGTAACTTTTAATTGGATTGGTATAATCCCTCTATATTTGTGAAATATCTTGCAATTGACCAGGCTTGAGTCACACACAGACTTTAACATTCAGCAAGCAAAACACAACTATGGTAACAAAAATGGTAGCTATACAAAGTAAAGAGTAAATCTAAAGCAAATTATCAAGTACACTCTACAGCTCTTTTTTAGTTAGTGTAAGTGAACTATCCTAAGATTTTGTCAGAACAACATACTATTCCTATTTCGCTTTTTTTAAGGCAACCGGTTTGCCTGCTTTTTTTTTTTTTAAAAGTAAGTCTAACTAATTATATTTTACAGAGTAGGATGTTCTGGGTGTTTTTATTCTTGGTAGTTGCTAGATGGTTTCTTTCTCTCTTTTTTCTGAGAAAAGAGACTTGTACTTCACATCTCTGTGATCTTCTAGTCTGTATATTTGATCGGGTTCCTCCTTCAACATGTGCAAGCAAGCATTACTAATAAAGTCCAAAAAGAAGACTATGAGCAATGTTGAAATATATGTTGAAATTAATGTGGTAAATTACATGACAGTAAACTGTCATTACACATTATATGCACTGTTGTTGTTATTGGTCATCTCAGTGTTACTGTAGTAAAATAACTGTTTATAGAGCGTACAGGACCACACCCTGATGAGCTTCTGTAAATAAACATAAACAGCCCATAATAATGGAATAGTACACTATAGTATAAGTGAAGATAAGCATTTAATGAGACAACTGTTTAATGCATCACTTCTGTCTAATAAGATTTACAAAGAAAAGGAAGCTATACATTTCAGTTCTGTTCATTAATATATTGTTAATCTTTCATTTTGAATAAAGAAGGTCACATAATTATAGGTCTTACCTGACAGAGTAATCTGTGTACTTGTGAGTATACTCTTATCCGGAGTCTGATATCTGTCAGATGAGCATCAGTCCTGTCAACTCCTCTGCTGTGAGATGATCCAGGACCTCAGAGGCATGTGTGTGTGTGTGTGTGTGTGTGTGTGTGTGTGTGTGTGCTTTTGTTTATATTACATTGTGGGGACCAAATGTCCCCATGATGTAATATAAACCTGAGTTCACCTACATCGTGGGGACCAGCCAGCGGTCCCCACAATGTAAATGGGTTTATAAATCATATAGAATGAGTTTTTGTGAAAAAGTAAAAGTTTGCACAGTTTCCTGTGAGGGTTAGGTTTAGGGGTAGGGGCAGGGTAGGGGGATAGAATGTACAGTTTGTTCAGTGTAAAATGCATTGAAGTCTATGGAAAGTCCCCACAATTCACAAAAACAAACATGTGTGTGTGTGTGTGTGCTAAAGTGCTTTAGATGGATGCTAAGTGGAACTTTCACCCCCCTCCACCCCACCTCTCCTCCGATTTCCACCCTCTCTAATCCTCTCTTGACCAGCATAATCCTGACCGTTTTTTCATGATGTTTTCATAGATAGATAGATAGAACCATAGACAGACAGAGATAGATAGATATATAGACAGACAAAAAGATAGACAGACAGATTGATAGATTGATTGATAGATAGATAGACAGATAGACAGATAGATAGATAGAACAATGACAGATAGATAGATAGATAGATAGATAGATAGAACAACGACAGACAGATAGATAGATGGATAGATAGATAGAACAACGACAGATAGATAGATAGATAGATAGATAGATAGCAGCCAGTAGTCAAAAGCCGACCCTGTTGTCTTCCCTCCTACATCACAAACATTGTTACACTGGTGCCGAAACCCAGGAGGGAAGATGGATGCCGCCGCCGCACCTGCGCCCTCCGCTGCACCATTTGCAGAGCTGATTACATCCCTCGCGGTCATGCAACATGACCAACACCAGGCCCTTCAAGCCGTCCTCCAAGTCCAGCAGGAAGACCGCGAGAGGTTCCGGAGCTGGATGGACCGGGAGGTTCGGCCGGAAGCCACGGTCCAGCAAGCTGTGCTCGCCCATCTACCGCTCAACAAGATGGGGCCTGAGGACGACCCGGAGGCATTCCTCGATCTTTTTGAAAAAGTGGCCGAGGTCCATGGATGGCTGCAGGACCAGTGGCCGATGCGCCTGGTCCCATTGCTCTCTGGGGAGTCCCAGGTAGCGGCACAGCAGCTTCCGGTGCGGAATCTCCTGGTCTTTGACGACCTGAAGAGCTCCGGGGACTCCTGCTGCAAATGGTTGCTGGCCAACGGAAGCGACGTGGAGAAGATCATCGACCGAGTGGTACTGGAGCAATTCATCAATCGGCTTCCTAGAAGAATGGCCGAGTGGGTCCAGTGCCACCGCCCCACGTCGCTGGAGTCGGCTATCCACCTCGCGGAGGACCATATGGTGGCGTGCCCCGGGGTCGACGAACCTCTGCCATCCGCTTCTCTCTCTCCCTCTTTTTCTTCTCCTTCTCTCTCTCGGCCTGTCCCTTTACCCAGGTCCCGTCTGCCCGGCGGGGCGGGAATGGCCAGAACCACTATGCGGCTCCCCGATTCCCGCCCAGGGACTGGCACCGGCCGGGTTGGACCCCGCCCCTGTTTCTCCGCTCTCTCCACATCAGCCGCTTAACCCACTTCCTGCCACTGGAGCGGCAGGGAGGTCTGGGCCGGCCTGCTGGCGTTGCGGGGACCCGGACCATTTTGTGGACAGGTGTCCCGTTATGGAGGTGGGGACGATGATCTGGGTCCCGGATGTCCCGCAGGCTGCCCCCGGTCAGGCTGGGTGGTACCAAATACCTGTGAGTATCAAGGGGGGTACCTATCAGGCATTGGTGGATTCAGGATGTAACCAAACCTCAATCCATCAAAGTTTGATACAATCCGGGGCATTGGATACGAGCCGCATGGTTAAAGTACGGTGTGTGCACAGGGATGTGGTTGAGTATCCTATTTTGCCAGTCATTATTAAATTTCGGGGACAAAAGCATAGTGTTGAGGTGGCAGATAATCCGCACCTCCGGCATCCATTAATTTTGGGGACGAATTGGCCAGCGTTTAAAGAATTATTGGGGACTTTATATACGGATACCTCTTGGGGGAAAAATGCACTGGAGGGGAATGCGAGTGTGCAGGTGGGAGAGACTGAACCGGGACCACTGAGTACTGCCTCAGGGGAACAGAGCGAAATCAAGAGATTTATTCTCTCGGAGTGCAATGATTTTCCCCTGGAGCAGTCTCAGGATGAGACGCTGAAACGCGCATTTGAACATGTCAAGACCATCGACGGTCAGCCTCTCCAGCCTGAACAACCGCTTACCTATCCATATTTTGCAATAATTAAAGATAGGTTGTATCGAGTGACCCAAGATGCTCAGACAAAAGAAGATACAACCCAGTTATTAGTGCCTAGGAGCCGCCGGGAAATGCTTTTCCCGGCTCATTCTAATCCAATGGCTGGACATTTAGGACAGGTAACGACACTAAATCGCCTCATGACCCGATTTTTTTGGCCGGGCATATACGAGAATGTGCGCAGGTGGTGCGCAGCTTGTCGTGAATGTCAGTTGGTAAACCCACCGGCCACCCCAAAAGCGCCTTTGCGCCCCCTTCCATTAGTGCAGGTCCCCTTCGAGAGAATTGGCATGGACCTCATCGGGCCATTAGAGCGATCAGCACGAGGACATCGTTTTGCATTAGTCATTGTGGATTATGCAACACGATATCCAGAAGCAGTGGCTCTCCGCAACATTTCCGCTAAGAGTGTTGCTGACGCACTGTTTTCTTTAATCTCCCGAGTGGGGATTCCCAAGGAAATCCTCACTGATCAGGGCACGGCGTTTATGTCACGGATGTTACGCGAACTTTACGAATTATTGGGCATTAAATCGATTTGGACCAGCGTCTTTCACCCACAAACGGACGGGCTGGTCGAACGGTTTAATCGCACGCTTAAGACAATGATTTGTAAATTCGTTCAGGAAGACGCCAAAAATTGGGACAGATGGTTGGAACCCCTGTTGTTTGCTGTGTGAGAGGTCCCGCAAGCCTCCACGGGGTTTCCCCCTTCGAGTTGCTCTATGGTCGCCAGCCCAGGGGGGTGCTGGACGTCATAAGAGAGACTTGGGAGGACGGACCTTCTCAATCTAAAAACGAAATTCAGTTTGTGATGGACCTGAGAACAAAACTCCACACTTTGGGGCGGCTCTCTATGGAGAATTTGTTACAGGCCCAGGACAAACAGAGCCGGCTGTATAACAGGGGAACCAATTTGCGTAAATTTGCACCGGGAGATAAAGTGCTTGTATTACTCCCAACGTCAAGTTCAAAATTACTTACAAAGTGGCAAGGACCGTTTGAGGTCACACGGCAAGTTGGAGAGCTCGATTATGAGGTAATACGCTCAGATAGGAGAGGAGCACGTCAAATTTATCACCTCAATCTCCTAAAAAAATGGAATGAGGGAGAATCAGTGATGTTGGCGATGGTGATTAGCAGAGAGGATGATCTTGGACCAGAAGCGAATATAAAAAAACGATCTCTCGCTCTGGCCCCAGGGGGAGATCACCTCTCGCCGTCCCAGCTCATTGATTTAACCAAATTACAGGCAGAGTTTGCTGACGTATTTTCTCCCCTGCCCGGGCGTACCAACCTCATTCAGCACCATATCGAGACAGAGCCGGGCGTGGTGGTTCGCAGCCGACCTTATCGCTTGCCTGAACACAAAAAAAAGTAGTTCAGGAAGAATTAGGTGCGATGCTTGAAATGGGGGTAATAGAAGAATCCAACAGTAACTGGGCGAGCCCGATAGTTTTGGTTCCTAAGACGGACGGCTCAGTGCGGTTCTGTGTGGATTTTCGCAAGGTGAATTCTGTGTCGAAATTCGACGCATATCCAATGCCACGGGTTGACGAATTGCTTGACCGGCTTGGTTCGGCTCGTTTTTTTTTTTACATTGGACTTAACTTAAGGGTTATTGGCAGATCCCCTTGTCTCCATTATCCAGAGAAAAAACAGCTTTCACAATGCCGTTTGGATTACACCAATTTGTTACACTTCCTTTCGGGCTGTTCGGGGCACCGGCTACCTTTCAGCAGCTGATGGATAGGGTGTTGCGGCCCCATGGTGCATATGCGGCTGCCTACTTAGATGATATCATTATATTTAGTAATGATTGGCAGCGGCATATGCAGCATGTGAGGGCGGTATTGAGGTCGCTGTGAGGAGCTGGGCTCACGGCCAACCCGAAGAAGTGTGCGATTGGGCGCGTGGAGGTAAAGTATCTGGGTTTTCACTTGGGACATGGACAGGTGCATCCCCAAATTGATAAGACTGCAGCAGTTGCGACCTGTCCGCATCCCAAGACCAATAAGGAGGTGAGACAGTTCTTGGCGCTGGCGGGATATTATACAAGGTTTGTGCCTAATTATTCGGACCTCACCAGCCCCTTGACTGATCGCACTAAAAAGGAAGCACCAGATACGGTCCAGTGGACGGAGCCGTGCCAGCAGGCGTTTACCCAAGTAAAGGCTGCTCTGTGTGGCGGGCCGTTGCTTCATTCTCCTGATTTCTGTCTCCCTTTTTTGTTGCAGACGGACGCATTGGACAGGGGGCTGGGTGCTGTCCTGTCCCAGGAGATAGAGGGGGAGGAACGGCCGGTGCTGTACATTAGTCGTAAGCTCTCTAAGAGAGAGACTAAGTACAGCACTGTGGAGAAGGAGTGTTTGGCCATCAGGTGGGCTGTCCTCACCCTCCACTATTATCTCCTGGGACGGGAATTCACCCTCTGTTCGGACCACGCTCCCCTGCA
Organism: Ancherythroculter nigrocauda; assembly: GCA_036281575.1. Lineage (NCBI taxonomy): Eukaryota > Metazoa > Chordata > Actinopteri > Cypriniformes > Xenocyprididae > Ancherythroculter > Ancherythroculter nigrocauda. The sequence continues at coordinate 62,048,775 of VTFQ01000001.1, read as the reverse complement.
GTGGCTCCACCGCATGAAGGATACCAACGCGTGGATCACTCGTTGGTATCTAACTTTACAGCCTTTTAAGTTCAAGGTGGTCCACAGGCCGGGTGTTCAGATGGCTGTGGCCGATTTCCTCTCCAGTCCAGAAGGCTCCCCGGCCTGAGTCGGGCGGTGGGGGTATGTGGCAAGGGGGGCATGGTTTAGCGAACCCTGCAGCGGGGGAGAGCGTCAAGAGACGCGCGGTGAGTGAGTGGGTTCAGCGCAAATAACAAACACCTGTCTCTTGTTGCAGTAATTGGCGTGGAGAGAGTATAAAAAGCCAGGAGAAACAGAAGCGAGTGAGAGAGAGAAGGACTGCTGGCTGCCACACTCCAGGACTGTTGTGTTTATTTTGGTTGGAGTGATTTATTGTTGATTTGTGACCGTTTTGTGCCTGTCTGCACACCCTTTATTTTGTGACTTAAATAAAAAGCAGCCAGTAGTCAAAAGCTGACCCTGTTGTCTTCCCTCCTACATCCCGAACATTGTTACAGACAGAGAGATAGATAGATAGATAGATAGATAGATACATAGATAGATAGATAGAACAACGACAGATAGATAGATAGATAGATAGATAGATAGATACATAGATAGATACATAGATAGATACATAGATAGATAGATAGAACAACGACAGATAGATAGATAGATAGATAGATAGATAGATAGATAGATAGATAGATACATAGATAGATACATAGATAGATAGATAGATAGATAGAACAACGACAGATAGATAGATAGATAGATAGATAGATAGATAGATAGAACAACAACAGATAGATAGATAGATAGATAGAACAACGATAGATAGATAGATAGATAGATAATTAGATACATAGACAGATAGATAGATAGATAGTTACATAGATAGATAATTAGATACATAGACAGATAGATAGATAAATAGATAGAACAACAACAGATAGATAGATAATTAGATACATAGACAGATTGATAGATAGATAGATAGATAGATAATTAGATACATAGATAGATAGATAGATAGATAGATAGATAGATAGATAGATAGATAATTAGATACATAGATAGATAGATAATTAGATACATAGATAGAAAAATAGATAGATACATAGATAGATACATAGATACATAGATAGATAGATAATTAGATACATAGATAGAAAAATAGATAGATAGATAGATAGATAGATAGAACAACAGATAGATAGATCTACTAAACCATGTGTTCTCCCATAATGCATTAGTGGTGGTGCCGTGATCAATAATGATGTTGTGGTTTTCCCAGCTGGCACAGAACCACACATTCTGGTCCACGAGGATTTGATGGTATCATGATCTCACCTATCTGTCGGAAATCCATTAATTACTCTGTGATTAAGTCGGAAACATGATGGTCAGAAATTCCCAACAGAACCATGTAGAGCTTCAGTGCAGGAGTCTTTCCATAGTATTCTGACTTTAGAGGAAGAGGAAATGATGTGTTCCATAAGCTGTGTTCAGATACAAGAAATGATTAGACATGCTGGTAAGCTTTTCAGCTAAGATCATTTGATGAGAAATTAGTTCATATTAAGATTTATGAATGCAGTCAATTGGTATCTTAGTGAATCTGAGGAGCAGCAGAATTCAGTAAAAGTCTCTATTTGCTCTCCATTTTATCTCATTGCTGTAAGAGAATAAATTATATGTAAACTTAATAGTCAAATGCAACATTATTTAATGAAACTGGATGTAACTCAGACAGGAGGAGAGCATTCCAATGCAAAGTGCATTCTGGGAGAGAGATGACTAAAGAAAAGCAGAGAAAAAGCGTTTGGCTCATTTCATTTCTGCATGGGACCCTCAAACAAACAACGCTATAAGAAGTACTTAATTAAATATTAGACTAAAAAAAGAATACGTTAAATGACTTATAAAACTGATGACTCAAATGAATCAAATCGTTTCCGAAGCGTTCATTCAAATGAATCAGACTTACCTGCGCTCAACACTAGAGGGCAGTAGAGCTTTATTATTAACCACCTGCTCTGAATCTAAACAGCAGGGTGTTTCAGAGAAAGTTAACTAAAATCTATACTGCCCGTGCTCTCTCTGAAAGACAATATTCTGAACACACTTGCTTACTTACATGAGGACAGACTCAAGTTTGTGAGCTGTTTATCGACAGAAATATCAACTGCACTACTGTAGAGCAGAACCACAGCAACAGAGCAACAAAAAACAACAACAGCAGAACTTTAATGTTCAATCTCATCCAGAAATGGATCCATCTAGTCAAAACACAGTTGAAAATGTTAGTTTTACAACTTAAAATGTTAAAATATATATAGAAATTATTATTAACCTAGTTTGTAATTTACATTGATGCATTTGGCAGACACTTTATCCAAAAATGACTTGCATTCAAGGTATAGCTACAGGATACATTACCAGCTAATATTAAACCAGACCAATAAAAAACCCACCTGCATGTTCTAAAACATATCAACCAGTTTAAGCTGGATTTCACAGCAGGGAATCCATCAGGTGAACGATGGAGTGATAATTTTTACACCAGATCATTATTTCATTGTTATAATATAATAACTTTTATAATAAAATGACAGAGCGAGGTGGAGCTGTGAAGCTGTGTCTCGCAGAGATTTACAGCTGAAGTTGGGTTTAGATTGTAGTTAGTCTAGTGTGAGTCAGCGCAGTTCTGTGATGATAAAGGCATTATGAAACCCTGAGAGCTTATGAAACCTCCAGCTCTGCACTGGCGCTTCATTCAGGACCCAATTTTACTGTCATTCTTTACGGGTCAGCTTGTTTTTTATGAGCCCTGTAAAATAAGCTGCGGTCACACTGATCACATTAGCACATGACCATCGCTTGTGATGATTAACGGGGTGATTTAAAGCTGCTTGGTGTCGTTTGTTTGCCTATTGGTAGTTTGGCATCCTGAAGAGTGATGCTTGTGTTCAGACCTGTTGACAGTTAATTTAGTTCAAGGAAAACACAATGATCCACTTCAAACAAGCAGCTGTACTGATACAAACTCAAATAAATTTTCAAAAAAGAAAGAGAGAGAGAGAGAGAGAGAGAGAGAGAGAGAGAGAGAAAGGGTGGGTTGGGAGCCCTTTCATGTTTCTCTTCACCACAACAAAAAAAGCCCTTTGGCCAGACAGATAACTCGATAAATCTGCTCCAAATCAGACAAATCACCCTGTATTCCAGTACTAGCAGTTCACCTCAGGCTTTGAACAAAAGCCACACAGACTGTGGAGGACTCTTAAAACACGGAAAACAGGATCTGAAATCTGGAACAGACAAATTTAACAGGGTTTTTTTTGCTAGTATACCCTTACGCTGGGTTGAAAATCCTGTAAATGTGTTACATTGGTGTTCTTGGTCAAAAATGACCAGCTGAGCCTACAGAGAAATAGCCTTTATTTTTGCAAGCACACATATGGGAACTAGGGGTGCAACGGTTCAGATTACTCACGGTTCGGTTTGCATCACGGTTTTAGGCTCACGGTTTCGGTACGGTTCGGTATGTGCAATGTTTAGGTAAAAAATGACTACTGTCAAATAAAAATAAAGAAAATAAGAACAAATAATCAAACAGCACAAACAAATACAGTAAAGCAAAGGTACAAATAAATAAAGCATTTTAGGTTTTTCATGTATCCAGTTTTCAGGTACAGAAATTGAAAAAATTAGCTAATAAAATGTAAAACAACATTGCATACAATCTTCACTGTATAAATTAAATAAAGATTAATCATTATTAATTATTAAGTTACTATTCAGTCATGTGCAATGAGTGATTTCCTTGTCTTTTGTTGTTTGATTAACATTAAAAACACATTCAGACAGCAGGAATGCAAGGGCTGCTGTCTCTTTAAGATATAATACACGGATCAGTACACTGATACTGGACACATGCGTTCTTTCTCGAGCGTATAAGTTGTGGGTGATCACATTAGTGACATATATGCAAATACTCACCAACGACCGGCCCATTTCTCTTGGTCTCTCTGTTTACTGGTGTGGATTTATCATGTCCCCTTCCTTTGACAGGAGCTCCTTATTTATTTAACACAGTGTGGGTAGGATAGTGTGTGTGTGGTAAAGATTGTTACCAAGCCCTCGCTGGTCCCAAAAAGATCTTTGTCTGTCATAAGGATTTGTTTAACTGAACGACCCCTTTCACTCTCTTTCACACACATGAACATTTATGACAGATGCTTGCTTTGAAAGCAATTACAATCAGCTACATTTTTTTTCTTGAGTGTAGATTTTTATTTATACCTTAAAGTCTTTACTTGCTAAACCATGTGTCCTTTCTTCAAGACCCTAACCATGCAAAATGGTTGACAGTCAGTCAGAGCATTATTTCTGAAAAACTAGAACACATTTTCACCATAAATTATAAGCTAAATCATCTATTTTCTGCAGATTCATTAATATTTTAATCGTGTTTCAGATGTTTGCAGTGACAGATTCTCTCATCTTGTGTTTCAGAAACAACAGACGTCACAGAGTCTTGCAGGATATTAGGATGTTTATTTCCTAATTATTATGTGCCGTGAGGATGTTGTGAGTAAACAGCTCATCACCTCTGATCAAACAGAAAACTTTTGAGTCTGTTTAGGTAATTAGTTAACACACATATTTGAAAATCTGCACTATAGAAACGCAGTGAGACTCTATTAGACTTTACAGAGAGAGACAGCAAACGCTGGATGTTCAACACACTCATTTCATTGGGAAAGATAATTTCAAACCTGACATGTTTGCACTGAATAATATTTCCGGTGTAAGCAAGTTTTCAAGAGCTGTGAATGATGAACAAGACTTGATTAAAACAAAACAATCAGAGTGATTCCTTCTCTCTGTCTGTGATGGCAGAAAACATAATATATCATGAAAACTATGGGAGCCATAACATACTTTTTTCCCCTCAGAGGTCTATTGATAATATTTTTTTGCGGCAATAATTATAATAATATTTCAATAAATTATTTATTTGCCTCTAAGATTTTCATGTAAACACTGTAACTGTAACCAATGTTTAACTCCTTTTTTTTTTTTTTTTTTTTTTACAGATTTATAAAACAACTGGCAATGAAATATGCTGCTCAAACTGTTAAAGGTGCCAAAGAACATGTTTTTAAAATATGTAATATAAGTCTAAGGTGTCCCCTGAATGTGTCTGTGAATTTTCAGCTCAAAATACCCCATAGTTTTTTTTTAATTCATTTTTTAAACTGCCTATTTTGGGGCATCATTATAAATGCGCCGATTCAGGGTGTGCGGCCCCTTTAAATCTCGTGCTCTAATTGGATGTTTACATTTGATTCTGAATGAGTTTGAGGCTGTGCTCCGTGGCTAACGGCTAATGCTACACTGTTGGAGAGATTTATAAAGAATGAAGTTGTTTATGAATTATACAGACTGCAAGTGTTTAAAAATGAAAATAGCGACGGCTCTTGTCTCCATGAATACAGTAAGAAACGATGGTAACTTTAACCACATTTAACAGTACATTAGCAACATGCAAACGAAACATTTAGAAAGACAATTTACAAATATCACTAAAAATATCATGATATCATGGATTATGTCAGTTATTATTGCTTCATCTGCCATTTTTCGCTATTGTTCTTGCTTGCTTACGTAGTCTGATGATTCAGCTGTGCAGATCCAGACGTTAATACTGGCTGCCCTTGTCTAATGCCCTTGTCTAACAATGAACTTTTATTTCATAAGATGAGGCAACATTTGATTTCTCATTACACAGCCCCTTTAAGTACTACAGTTGACTGACTGTCTTTCATTTTTTCAATGTCTCTCTTTGTTCTGACCTGATGAAACGTTTCTCACCACAAAACTCACATTCACATGCAGGTTTTGTCTCTTGTTCTAGTTTGTTGTCTTCAAATTTTTTGCTCACATTTCATTAGTTATGTTTCCATTCAAAGTTGCAAATTTAACTTATGCACAAAATTGTAATATCGCATAAAACATTTGCAAATAAAGCAGCGTTTCCATCCCATGTGTTCAAGAGAACATAATCGTCAATTCTTGGGAAACTGGTGCAAAATATCTGTAATACAAAGGGAAGTTGCTGCAATCGAGGGAGACACTGTGGCTCTTTTTTCCGCCATCATAAATGACTCGGAGCACACAGACAAAGCACTGGCATGTTATCTTGTGTTCGGATGCTGGTGTTTGATTGGCTCAGGCTTTTCAGAACAACCAAACCAACATTTGAGATGCCATTCAATGAGATTGGTTAGTCTAGTTATCTAATCACTTCCTCTGTTGAGGCAAAGTCGTGTGAGTTTTCTGTTGCACATCAAGGGATTTATTCAGTAAATGTGTTTCCATTGTAGTTTATGAGCATGTCTTCTTATTGGATAAAAAATATATCTGCCTCAATTGAGCGCATATGCTTTTTATGGACATTTTTAGAATTTAAGTGCATCTTTCCATTTCCTTCCAGATTTTATTTTGTGATATCCCAAAATACACATAAAAATAGTCAGATGGAAACATAGCTATTCAGGAATTTTGAATCAAGTTCTGTGCAGCGTCAGACTGAATTGCACAAATAATGATGGTTTTTAAACAAACAGACCCGCCCCAAAACTCACATCATTGGTTGAGTCGGAAGTTGACGCGACAACCAAACAGATCAATTTTCTGAAAGCATGAAGTTTAATTCCAGTGACTGACTCTGAACATTAAACAACACAGCACAAACTATATGAACACCCTAAAATCTTCACCTTTAAATACATGAAAACATGCGCCATCGTGTGTCGCTTTTGAATGCTCCAGGTGAGTCTCCTCGCCTGCTGCACTGCGTCTGCCCTCGATCCTGAACTTATTGTCTCAAGCTAGATCTGAACCCACTGACTCTTGTAATACATGTCGTTTCTCTAGTTTCTCAAAGGCCCCTGGCAGCACGTATTGCAGTAAAGTCAGCCAAAGCAATAAGGAGTTATGAGGCCAAAGATCCCGAGCAAGACTCCCTTTCTGTGGGGGAGAGATGGAGAGAGAATTACAGCAGCGCTGTTGACATCAGAAAAACAAGAAAATCAACAACTTTACACTCCTTACATTGGTTTTACCATGAAAAAGCAGTATTCTTAAGACCCGTTCACACCAAGAACGGTAACTATAAAGATAACTATATTTGCATCCACACTAAGGAACGATAACGGTCTGTTTATTCTAAACTCACGCACCTCGTTGGCTTTTTTTCGGCCGATTCAACATGGTGAATCACCGTTGGAGCTCGTCGGTCCATCAGGCCATCTGATCATTCTGGGGTGCGTTTCCCGAAAGCATCGTTGGTGAACCATGGTCGTAAGTCCCATTGAACTCTAATGGTAACGACGGAACTTGCGACCATAGATCGCTTCGGGAAACGCACCCCAGATTGGCTGTTCAGCTACTGCCACCTGCTGGTTTGGAAAGGCATTTCATCTTGCGCAGGCACAGAACGGACGTGCTACTTGGCTGTCGAGCGTGTGTCAGGGCAACTCTGGACACAGATGCTGCCGACGTGACCTAACCCCGCAGTCTGCTTTCGTCGCCACTAGTTTGTCGGTGTCGGCTTGGTGTGTTCCTGACTTTACACTGTTTGCTAGCCTGGCATTATGATCATCAATAGCCGTGTTTCCACTGCCGGGCCAAAGGCGGGCGTGCTAGTGCGTGCCAGGGCCGGTCGCATTTCCACTGTCACTTACGGGGCTTGATCGTGCCTTTTCGGTGCTTCTTCGGTGCCAAAGGCATGGGTTTTTCGGCCTTGGTCCTTGGTCCAAACCTTGGTCCAAAGCGGGCCAGCTGGGGCTTGCGGCGCGGTCGAGGTGAAAGGCGGAGCTAATCGTAGTCAGGTGATGGTCTACATAATGAAATGGATTGGGTTGTGTGACGTTTTATCAAAGGAGGTGTGTTTAAGGGCGGTTTTCAGATCAGCGCTGCGGAGCTAGCGGACCGACAGTGGAAACGCAACTTGATTTTGGCCTCGGTGCCTAAGGTCTGTGGCCATAGGCCCAGCCCGGCACGCTGTTAGCCCTGGCTCGCACTGGCCCGACAGTGGAAAAGTGGCTATTAATATTTCTCACCATTTATTCTGAGGGTATGACTGATTGTTTTCCATGTATCCATTTTCTTTAAAGTATCCTTGAAAAGGGGGTTTGACTTGTCAAACAGTGGTGGCTTTTTCTGGACCTCTGCGATTAACTTCTCCGCAATGTCGTCTGCCATTTTAAATGCACGAGTCCTTAAATTAGAATGGATTCTGATTGGTTGTCAGTTTTTTCAACTGCTGGAAAAAAAACGTTCTGAAAGTGATCCCAACGATATCATTCCTCTATATTGTTATCGTTATAGCTGGACAGTGCTATTCTTTTATATTTAGAACGATTTTTAGAACTTTATCTTTATCATTATCTTTGTAGTTATCGTTCTTGGTGTGAACGGGCCTTTAGGCATGACACAAGTGGAGTTTTCCTTAACTGTGATGAAATCACTGCATTGCAGGCTTATTCTGGTGGTGGCAACATAAGTATAATAATAATAATAATAATAATAATAATAATAAAACTCTCATGTTCTACACTTTAAAAAAAGCAATTAAATGCAATTGCAAATGCAAAGAGATTAAAATCTAATTAATCATGATTCTGAATCACAGATAACAAATAAACAAATACATTAGATCAACGATATTCCCCCAAATATCATCTCAACTAGCCAAACAGACTGTAAATAAACAATTTCATTAAAAAAGTTGCTTATTTGTTAAGGCTTTGCAAACTCCCAGCATGCAATGCAGCATGAAGAAATTATTGCTGTTTTAGGATTATGGACTTTATGATGTTATTTTTCTGCTGTTGGTATACAACACTAATATCTGTTTTGCAAGCTGTTTCTTTCTTCAGAGGCAAAGAGTTCAAATTGCATATTAAACAATATGTAAGAATGACAAATTGTAATCAGCCAATCATTTAGCAGATGCTTTTATCTAAAGCGACTTAACAATTTATCATATTTCAAGCATTCTGTGTTAGTTCAGGCAGGCCTCGTAGTCAAGCTCCGCTATCAGCTGATTCGCAAATTCCAACCCCACCCATATCAGCTGATCCGATTTCTATGGACTCCATTGGCAGCTCTAAAATAAGGTGCATTACTTAAACGCAGCTTCCGCAGCTTGCTTGGCTGCTTCCACTGCATGCTGCTTGCAACCCACCTCCTCCCCAGCTCCTCCTTAAACTTGTGTCTACCTTAATCAGTGTCATTCTGTTGTCATTGATGCATGCTCTGTTCTCAATAGGGGATTTTGTGCTGCTCTCCCAGTTAAAAAATGGGAGGTTGTCCCCAGAAGCTGCTGCAGTTCCCGGTCTTGGCTTTCATGGAGCTCATGGAAAGGACGGGGAATTTATAACAGAGCCATACCGCCAAATTGTAACTTTAGCAAAATATGCCAATAAAAAAATGGACTAAATTTTGTCTCTTGTAATTTTTGACTTAAGTGGTCCTGACTGAAATTAAGTTTTTTGAGTTGCTAATTGATAATTTGCAAGGAATCTACAGTTTCTTTGACAATATTTTATTTGCTGAAGGTACTAAATTTGCATTTAGTGAATAAACAAATTCAAACTGACTAAACAAATTACTGCTACATAAAGTTTGGGGGTCAGCAAGATTTTTTGTTGTTGTTGCTGTTGAAGAAATTAATACTTTTATTCAGCAAGGATGCGTTAAATTGATTAAAAGTGACAGTAAAGACATTTATAAAATTACACAAGATTTCTGTTTCAAATAAATGTTTAAACGTCCTATTCACCAAAGAATCTTGAAAAATAAAATGTATCAAGGTTTCCACAGAAATATGAAGCAGCACAACAGTTTTCAACATTGATAATAATGAGAAATGTTTCTTGAGCATCAAATCATCATATCAGAATGATTTCTGAAGGATCATGTGACTCTGAAGACTGGAGTAATGATGCTGAAAATTCAGATTTGATCACAGGAATAAATTATATTTTAACATATATTCACATAGAAAACAGCTGTTTTAAACCATGTTCACCTAAAGCACTTTCTCTGTCTGATTATGCAGCAGAATTCATGTGAACGATTCACTGTTGACAGTCCAGCAGGGCTTCATCACGGTGCATCATGTCGATCCTGCATGGCTTTTAAAATAAAGAATTCAATAACAAAAACTTTTTATGGGAAGCTCAAATGTTACAATATTCTTAAAGATGCGATGTTAAAAGGTGAGTTTTGTGTTTCGGCAACTGGTATTATTGAGAATTTATTCTTAGGACCACTTTAGTTTTACTCCTACGTATAATTTTTGAAATGCAATTGTCTCAGAAACTAAATGTTTTTTTTGTAAGCCACTTTTATATCAATGCATCTGTGAAGAAATGGTGAACACCAGGCTGAAATAACCTAATAAAAATGTACCATGGTAAACAGTAAAATAATAAAATACTGATCTTCAAACAGTTAAAGAATTTAACCATTCATAATTTTTCTGTCATTTATTTTTTATGGCATTTATAAAATCAATACAGTTTTTGTATATTAACAATAAATGTGGTATTTTGTACTGAATAACATTTTTACCATGGTAATTTTTCTTTTTCTTTTTTCATTTTTTTATTACAATATTTTCTTCTTCTTTTTTGTAGCATTAACTAAATCAATACAGTTTTTCTATAGTAACAATAATCGTTGTATTTTGTGCATTTTTACAATGGTAACTCACTCATGTCATTTTTTCCCCATTTTTTTATTACATTAATTTCTTATTTTTTGTAACTAAATGAATACATTTTTCTATAGTAACAATAAGTGTGGTATTTTGTACTGAATAACATTTTTACTATGTTATTTTTTTGTCTTTTTCTATTTTTATTATTATTTTCTTTCTTTTTTATGGCATTAACCAAATGAACAGTTTTTTTCTATAGTAACAATAAGTGGTATTCTGTACTGAATGGCACGAAGACCATGATAAATTGTCATTTTTAACATTATTTTCTTATTTTTGTGGCATTAACCAAATCAACAGCTTTTCTAAAGTAACAATAAGTGTTTTAAAAAACATTTTACCATGGTAAATTTGTCTAAGTTTAGGATCAAGAGCAGCCTGACATTGGAAATGGACTTAATCAACTGAATTTACATGCAAGTCTTTGTTCTCAAAGTTCTAAAATGACAGTCCTGATCCTCTTCCTCAGTTTCTCAGGCTCAAACACTTTAATTACATGCACAGGTGAAGCAAAGATCAGCGTTTCAACTCTCTGTCCTGGAGTCTGACCTGAGATTGTCTCCAGCGGTGAAGGGTAAAGGTGAATCCCTCAGCCTCTCACAGGATTGTCGATTGCTATTTTCTCCTTCTGAGGTGAAGAATCGATCCTCCTTAAGCCCCTCAGAAGTTCCCAGCTCCACATTTCGTTTCTCATCTCTATTTCCACACCCATGGGTCCCGCAATGTCCTGGGAACTTGTCTTGTATCACTAGGGATAAAAGCAAACACAGCTGTATTACTGATCTACAAGGTTGTCAATCAAAAATGATGTCTCACAAGTTTGTGACCAATAGAAAATGACCTAAAATGTAAATTCTGTCATCATTTACTCACCTGCTTGTCGCTCCAAACACGACTTGCTTTCTTGCATGCAACGATAACAAGAAAGCTGCTCCTTCACATAATGAAAACAGTTTACACACAAAAAGCACCAAAAAAGCATCACAACATCAAGTAGTCGAAATGATTCATGCACTATTTCCCGGTTTCACAGACAAGGCCCAGACTAAAATGCATGTTAGAGCTGTTTTAACTGAAAGCTATGGAAGCTTGTTTCTGCCATGAAATAAAAAAAAGGTAATTATGTCTTTTTATCTCAAAATTCCGACTTTTAACTCACAATTGAGATAAACTCACAATTGCAAATTATAAAGTAAGAATTGCGTGATATAAACTCGCAATTTGCGAGAAAAAAAGTGAGAATTTAGAATTGTGAGTTATAAAGTCAGAATTGCGTGACAAAAACTCACAGGTGAAGTAAGAATTGTGACTATATCTCCCAATTCTGACTTTTATCACGTAATTCTGACTTCAACAGCTCGCGCTTCGGTTGCTCAACAACAACAAAGCAGGAGAATCTCACGCAGCCAAAATGAGGATTGTCAGTAACGATTCAGCCTTACATTATTCAAACCGGAGTCGACACTGATGGAGAGACTCAGGAAGAAGTTACAACTTTTAGAATGAAACTGGACATTTCTGAATGGTTAATGGATACATTTATGTAGTTGCTGTGGAGTTGATTCAACTAGCATGTTAATCTTTTGTGCAAATCCAGTGTTGAATTGACCCTCGTTTGTGGGTCTTCTTACTTTGCATTGAACTTTGAGCATCGTAACGTTGCAGATGTTGTTTATGCTCTAACAGCAACGTTACACACTAACTAAACTTAAAAAAGTGAAATCATAATCAACCACCCCTTTAATATATATCAGTGCCACTGTTCTGTCTCAAGATGCATACCAGTAATGTTGTTTTTTTTTTCTACACATTTTTGTACCGGCACATTTTTAAAAGCTATACTTAAATGTCCAAACTGAACTAAGGCCTAATCCTGACTTAATCTAAGCCCTGTCAGTGAAACCATGCCTATAAGTCTTTAATTGTACACTATACATGAAAATCTTCCTCTGGCTGTATAGCTCTTGAATCTCATTTGTGCATACACTAAAAACATAACTTTGCATTTAAGGACATGATTGCAAATATTTGTATCTACACAAGCTTGTTTTCATGAACCACACAGCTCTGAAAAGTGTCCAACACATAAAACAAAGCAATTATTGCATTCTCAGCAGTGCCACACGAGGCGCTACAGCAGTATTAGCATATACTGTCATTTTTCTTTTCAGTGCTGAGCAGTTCAAGTTAGTTAAACTGCTGACATGTTTACAGCAGCTATACCTTAATAATAACACATCAGTTTTGATGGTACAGGCATTTAAATGTAATGTCTCTAGGGATTTATTTGCATTCATAAATTAAAGGCATTAATACCGTATAATTCTCTTTCTTACGATAACAGCAAGCAAATAAGTCATTACATGCAAATTCCAGACAGCCGCTCTGATTCATTTTCACAAATAGACAGAGAAGCTGCATTTGGATTTGTTGTTGTACGTCGGTCTGTAACGCGGCGCTTAGAGGATTTGTGCAGTGCAAGCAGTCTGAGCCGGGGTAAAATAATTACCCTCAGCCCTCTCGCTGTCATATTCCTAGAAGCCGCATATACAGATATCACAGTTTATTGTAAAGTAGCATTTACACCGAGCGACATGCTGCATTATTCATGAAGTTTTTCTTTTTTTTCTGGTGCGTTGCTCTCTCACTCACTTTCCGGATCTGAACGCTGAACTCTGATCGAGATTCACTGGAGAACATCACTGTGCACAAACAACTGTTTCCAATGTTTAACAAAATTAAGTTCAGTTTCTATTGGGACAAAAAAGAAACTTCTGAAATTATGAATGTGAAGTATGATTCAGATTTTGGGGCTGAAAATATTAGTTTTTCTCTATTGCTACTAACACGATATAACTGATTCAGTTGGCCTAATTTCCCAAACCGTTTGTAGCCATAAGTACTTCTTACATTTGGTATTTTTGCATAACGGAGAGACGACTGCCTAGGGGAGGGAGAGAAAGTCTTTTGTCAGAAGACACTGTTATACAGTTTTTCTCGATTGCTAACACACTATAACTGGCTCAGCTGGCCCAATTTCCCAAACCATTCATTCAGTTCTAGAAACAAAGACACATTTCTCAAAATGTTTCACACGTTCCAATTTTCTGAATGTTTTCTGCGAAACTGCACAAAAATGCCCTCATTTTACACAGGTTTAACCATGTTCTCATTCAGAAAACACAAATATAAATAACACATTTATCCATCTGTAAACATTAAGTAGCAAAATTGATGACATACTGATCAGAATCTCAGGATAATAAAAATATGCCCACAGGTGATTATGTGCTTTGGAAAATGAGTCCTAGTGGTGGGAAACAACGAGGAAGGGGAGGGGAAAAGAAAAATGAAGGAGATGGGATCAAAGGACATTTGTTCCTGATGAAATACAAGCATTAGTTGACCATGTTCTTGTAATGACCATGAGGGAAGTTGGTCTGCAGGCTCATCTACACTGTACGCTCTCAAACTCAAACTCAATTGTCAACTTGTAGCCACAAGTACTTCTAACATTTGGTATTTTTGCAGAACTGAGAGACGACTGACTAAGGTGGACATATTTTCCAAACGCATTAGTGATCATTTAGAGGGGGTGTACATTTAAGCTGAGTACTGTATATATTATAACCAGGGGTGCACATAACCTTTTTGGTCTGGTTCTCAAGGGAGCAGCTGGAGATGCTGCTTGGCACTCACACTTTACTTGAAACACTTCTCCTAAAAGCTGTCCTTATCTCTTTCCTCCTGACTTCTCTCCTCACTATCTTCTTTCCTCTCAAAATTTTTTTTTTTTAATTTTATTTATTTTACTAACATTAATGACACTGACAACAGCAAGAATATTAGGCTGCTGTCACTTTAAGAAGGAAAGCACAGACCGAATAACTGACACACATCCGGTTTCTTTCTCAACTGTTCACTTATGACATAACTGAGAGAATACTTGCCGTGTCAGGTATTTTGACATAATTTTGTGTGTATGTGTCCGTTCAAGCGCAAGTAAACGCAAAAGAGGAATTAATTCAGGGGTGTGAGGCTGTGCGCACATAACAGCTTGCGAGTCCTGATTTTCACCTCTTCTTCCGTTTTTAAAGGGTTAGTTCACCCAAAAATGAAAATAATGTCATTTATTACTCACCCTCATGTCGTTCTACACCCGTATGGCCTTCATTCATTTTCGGAACACACATTAAGGCTCCGTGAGGCCTCCATAGACAGCAATGGTACTTCCTCTCTCAAGATCCATAAAGGTACTAAAAACATATTTAAATCAGTTCATAATATTAATATTATTATAATATTATAAAGCTACGAGAATACTTTTTGTGCACCAAAAAAACTAAATAACTTTTCAACATTATAGTGATGGCCGATTTCAAAACACTGCTTCGGAGCTTTACGAATCGAATCAGTGCATCGGAGCACCAAAGTCACGTGATTTCAGCAGTTTAGCCATTTGATAGGAGATACGAATCACTGATCCAATTAGTAAAGCTCCGAAGCAGTGTTTTGAAATCGGCCATCACTATATTGTTGAAAAGTTTTTTTTTTTGGCGCACAAAAAGTATTCTCATCGCTTTATAATATTAAAGGATTACTCCACTTTTAAATACACTTTTTCTGATAAATTTACTCACCCCCATGTCATCCAAGATGTTCATGTCTTTCTTTCGTCAGTCGAAAAGAAATTAAGGTTTTTGATGAAAACATTCCAGGATTATTCTCCGTATAGTGGATTTCAACTTACGGAACGAACGCGGCGCCAGTTTCGTTTTTTTCCGTAAGTTGAATAGGGAAGGCATAGGACATTCAGCGTAAGCGTTATGAAGAATGCGGAAGCGGAAAGTATGTTCAAGGCGATATTTTGTTTATAAAGCATAAACGGTTGTATTTTTTTTCGAAAATGACCGATCGTTTCGCTAGATCAGACCCTTATTCCTCATCTGGTATCGTCCCCATAGGGTTTACCTGAACCACACCCACAGCCACCTCACACCTCACATTAAAACACACAATACCTGCAGATACCATGGAAATATGTGTCATGAGAAACCCAGCATGTGTCTGTGACAGACATAAACTTAAATGTTCAGCAGGGAGCATCTCTATTGCCTTCCTTGAGCCCAATGGAAATGAAATTGAAAAATTACTTAATGGCTTGAAATTACGAACTTGAGTGAGTCAGATTTTAGTGACCCTTCAGTCTAGTTAATCATGATACCAGTCGTGTTCACTAATTAATCACTAATGAAAAAAAAAGCTGGTGATATTAATAATATATACACATATCAGGCATAATATGTGCACTGACAGGTGAAGTGAATAACACTGATGATCTCTTCATCACGGCACCTGTTAGTGGGTGGATATATTAGGCTGCAAGTGAACATTTTGTCCTCAAAGTTGATGTGTTAAAGCAGGAAAAATGGGCAAGCTTAAGGATTTGAGCAAGTTTGATAAGGACCAAATTGTGATGGCTAGACGACTGGATCAGAGCATCTCCAAAACTGCAGCTCTTGTGGGGTGTTCCCGGTCTGCAGTGGTCAGTATCTATCAAAAGTGCTCCAAGGAAGGAACAGTGGTGAACCGGAGACAGGGTCATGGGCGGCCAAGGCTTGTGGGGAGCGAAGGCTGGCCCGTGTGGTCCGATCCAACAGACGAGCTACTGTAGCTCAAATTGCTCAAGAAGTTAATGCTGGCTCTGATAGAAAGGTGTCAGAATACACAGTTTGTTGCGTATGGAGCTGCATAGCTGCAGATCAGTCAGGGTGCCCATGCTGACCCCTGTCCACCGCCGAAAGAGCCAACAGTGAAGCATCAGAACTGGACCACGGAGCAATGGAAGAAGGTGGCCTGGTCTGATGAATTATGTTTTCTTTTACATCATGTGGATGTCCGGGTGCGTCACTTACCTGGGGAACACATGGCACCAGGATGCACTATGGGAAGAAGGCAAGCGTGTGATATTTTGTGCAATGATCTGCTGGGAAACCTTGAGTCCTGCCATCCATGTGGATGTTACTTTGACACGAACCACCTACCTAAGCATTGTTGCAGACCATGAACACCCTTTCATGGACACGGTATTCCCTGGTGGCTGTGGTCTCTTTCAGCAGGATAATGCTCCTGCCACAAAGCAAAAATGCTTCAGGAATGGTTTGAGGAGCACAACAATGAGTTTGAGGTGTTGACTTGGCCTCCAGATTTTCCAGATCTCAATCCAATCAAGCATCTGTGGGATGTGCTGAAAAAACAAGTCCGATCCATGGAGGCTCCACCTCACAACTTACAGGACTTTAAGGATCTGCTGCTAACATCTTGGTGTCAGATACCACAGCACACCTTCAGGGGTCTAGAGGAGTCCATTCCTCAACGGGTCTGGGCTGTTTTGACAGCAAAAGTGGGACCAACACAATATTAGGAAAGTGGTCATAATGCTATACGCCTGATCCGTGTAAAAGAACTAACACAAGTTTGTACAAAGATGCTTGTTACTGTTTTGCATTTGAAGCAATGTGAACAAAAAAACAAACAAAACAAACAAAAAAAACCCACCTAAACTTAATAAGTTGAAGTGACTTTTTAATATATTAATCTTTTTTAATTAAGGGTTTTAATAAATACTCTGTTAATTAAAGATATAAAAAAATCTCATGTTATTGGTGGCTAGTTCTAGGGTCAGTGCTGTTCCATATATGTATTATGCAAATGGAAATGGAAAATTCATTTTCAGTACCTTGCGCTTAAAGAAGAAAAACACCAAACCCACAGAGGGGAATTTGCCCCCTCATTTCACAAAACCACTCACGCCATGCATAACCTGGTTCTCACGTCTCTCAGGTGCATCCTCTCACACTTGCACAAAATGATCCACATATAAATGAAGATCTTCTACAAATGCATGCATTATAAATTGACAAATATATATACTGTTTTGTACGCTTATACAATACAATCCACAAACACATACAGGTTGTGTTATATATGTATCTGTAATTTAATGTCTCATAATTTATCTAATTTACTGTGCATTGCTTTAAAAGTATTATAAAATATAATTAAAAACTCACCTAATAACACTAGTTGCATGTCTTTTGGATGCACATTTGAAACTAAATAACAAAATAACTATAAATGTTGGAACTGTTGCATTTACAATAACATGTTTGTTTTTCTGACTCGCTGATACTGAACCTCTGACACAGACTGCATTCACACATTCCTCGTCCAGGCCACATTCACACGTCTATGTCTGCATTGCAAAAGCTTTCTTGAGTATGGAAGCACTCATTTAAAATGAATAGATAAAACATTTATTAATGTCTTATAAATGGTTATACTATATGTTAAATGTACAACACATCACATGTACAGCCCACAACACATCCTAAATCATGTTTTAGTGAATCAACAATGAAAACAACTGATGTGAAAAGAGAATGGGAACTAATCTTGCACTATCCCACCTAACAGATTATTGTTATAAGAACATTCCCCAAATATTCAGTGTTGGTTCTGGGAATGTAAAAAAAAAAAAACAGTTTTCTTGATGTTAGAGGAACGTGTTTAAGGTATGATGTTCCTTAAATGTTTTTTTAACTTAATTTTGAATAACAATTAAACATTGTTTCAATCAATCATTCAAACACCTGCTATGAACAAGCACTGAAAGAAAGAAAAAATAAGAACATAAACTACAACTTTCTTCAGTCACAGCCTTAGATGAATTGAAGATAAAAGACATTAAATATCTGAAGATCTGATTAAACAACTCCACAAACAGCATTACCAGCTTCACTTATTACTAACCAGACTGACTTTATTTCTGTCAGACGTCTACAGCAGTTCTTATTGAGAATTAACAGTTTGGATGTTGATGTCTGGTTGAAAATGTTTAGTTTGAAGTCATCATCATTGAGATCAGTGTTTCCTTTAGTTGGTCTCTTGACTCTTGTTGCTTTCTATTTTAGCAATTGCAGGTGTTTTCAGAAAAACAATTCTGCATTGATCAGGTCTGTTTTAACGGTCAAATGACTGCATTAAAGTGGTTTAAACAACTGCTTTTTCTGTAATTGACTTACAGAATTGAAGCATTATTGAAAAATATTAAACTCAGCTGATGTGATAAAGATAATTTATAATACCATAAATAACACTGTCATTGTTAACTTTCTGTTTTAATCAAATGTTTTGTGCCATTTATACACTCACAGACATCAACATTCGGCATATGAAACACAACAACGATGACATACTTCATGCCAGCATACAAAACACATTCATGGCTCCCAGCATACATTGCAGCATAAATACATTATACAGCTGAATTGGGTTTTTTTTTGTTATTTTTTGTCACCATTGATGAGGTTTATATGATGAGTGTTGATGTCTAGATGTGTCGTATTTAACTTAGTTTTGGACAATCTTACACAAATCACTTCAGTGTTACAAATGATGTTTATCAAATCAATTTATTACTGTCTTCTCAAAAATGCTTCAATTCCAAAAGATTATTTCTCTTTCTTTCAGTGCTTGTTCACAGCAGGTGTTTGAATGACTGAAAGAATGTTTCAGGAACATCATACTAACCTTTAAATAGCATTCTACTAACATTAAGGAAACTGGACATTTTGATGTTCTTGGAATGTTACAAATCAACATTCCTAGAATGCTGAATTTATCAAAATTCAGTTGATAGAACATTTGAGGAACAAATAAAACGCCACAGTTACTGACCCCTTCCAGCGTAAGCTCCAGCCACCCAGTGCACCTTGGAGGCGGAGAAGGGGCGAGCTTACACTGAGAGAGTCTACTGCTGTTCCGCAAGACCCACTACGGTAAGACTTAGACAACACTGGGGAAGTGAACCTTTAGGGCACACTGCGGAGGCCACAACCTACCCTGCAGGGGAGGAATTATGTGGGAATACACATATGGACTGGCCATAGGCAGTACGCATATGGAGTCCCTGGGATGGCTCCAGCCTAGAGATAGGGGGATACTCATCTGACAGGTGACAGCAGAGCTGACTCTGTTAAGGGAATGACACAGGCTCACCGTAGGGAGTTTAACCGTGGACAATATACATATGGGACCACTCACGTGGAGTGTTCACAACATATGGCACCCAGCCAAACATTCTGGCCCAGGAGGCAGGAGTGGCATAGCAAGCTGACACTAGAACGAGTTCTTTAGTACACGGGAAGATACCGGTTCCACACTAAGGCTATAGAATCTAGCGAACATGTTGGGGTGTCACCCAGCCCGAAGCTCTACAAATGTCTGTCAGCGAGGCACCGTGCGCCAGCACCCATGAAGAGGCAACTCCTCTAGTGGAGTGAGCTCTTCACCCGAGTGGGCAAGACATGCCTTGGGACTGAGAAGCCAAGGCAATGGCGTCCACTATCCAGTGGGCCATCCTCTGCTTGGAGACAGCCTTTCCCTACTGCTGGCCTCCATAACAGACAAAGAGCTGATCTGAGGTCCTAAAGCTTTGCGTTCTAAGGTGCTTTGGATGATCAGATAGCCAAGGCTATTCGCAATGAGATAGCTCTGTCAGGAGGTCCTGAGGGTTGGATCTACATCCCAACATCCATTAGTCTGCCCCTCATGGACTCAATCCACACCCCTCCGGGCTCTGAACACCCAGGCAGCCAACAGACCCTCTCACTCCTCCACAATCGTTATTGGTGGTCCAATATGACCCAGGATGTCTCCTAATACTTCAGAGGACGCTCAGTCTAAGGTTCCACATCATTTTCTTGAAGGGAAGCTGGTACCCCTACCCATACCACGGAGACCCTGGTCACATCTAGGAGTGGACTTCTTGTTAGATCTCCCACAATCAGACACATACACCTGCATCCTAGTAGTGGTTGATCGCTTCTCGAAAGCCTGCAAACTGATCCCACTTTGGAGCTTACCAATAGCTTTTGAAACAGCTGAGGCATTGTTCCAACACATCTTCCATCACTTCAGAATCCCTGAGGATATTATGTCAGATCAAGGGCCTCAGTTCATCTCACGGGTATGGCGAGATTTGGGAGATTGGGAGATACCTGCAGTCATATTGCCATCATCACCAACAGAGCTGGAGCATATTCGGAGTTCGGAGACATTAAGAGCCAGACCAATGCAAAAAGTACAGCTACACCCCAATACCATCCGGGACAAAAGGTCTGGCTCTCCACAAGAGACATCCATCTCTGACTGCCTTGTAAAAAGCTGAGACCCTGTTACATTGGACCATTCACCATCCAGAGGCAGATCAGTGAAGTCACCTACTGGTTAAACCTTCCACAACACTATCGTATATTACCATCTTTCCATGTTTTTCTGCTCAAACCTTACACTAATCTTCTCACTCCCTCTCTCACAGGTTCTGGTGATGATGACATGCCTCCTCCTCCTCTTGTCGACACTGAAGAAGTTCAGATCTATTGAGTCAACACCATCCTGGACTCCCGGCAACAGGGTAGCCGCCTCGAATAGACTGGGAGGGCTATGGTCCAGAGGAACATTCATGGGTTGCTTGAGACAACATTCTGGATCCTTTACTACTCACCGAATTCCATCACAACAATTCCAGCTGTCCAGCACCCAGAGGTAGAGGTTGGGCCCATCATTGGTCGCAGTGGTCATCAGGAGCTGGCTTGGGGGGGTGGGGGGTGGTGTCACAGTCTCAGTTCCTGCACATGCTCATTAGAGCTCGTATAAATACAGCCACTTCACATAGCACCTTTGTCTGGTCTCTTCAATTCCAATGGAAGACTTACCCAATTACTCATCTTGGAAACTTACCTGTCTTCAGTCCTTCTGCACATCCAGCCATTACTTAATTTGCAGCGCACACAAGTCAGCCCCTGCAACAAACAAAGAACTGTGAATGCACAAGCTAAGTGCAAACTTGCTATTTTGAATTCCATACTCACCTGTTTACCATGCTGCTTCTTTGAACTTCCTGTGAATAAAGACATTGTTGTTTACATTACATTTGTGTCTTCTACATCTGTTATTGTGACATTACATTCTCTTTTGGCTCATGCACATTCTTCACACAGATGACCAATCTATCACTTAATCACTGAAATGGCTCTATTCTTCTGGTGAAATCACAAAACAAAATGCACACAAACATGTCCCTGCTCTTGATACACAATCATTGATGAACATCTTTGTGCTGTAGTTACATTGTAAGTTCTCAAATAAGTACTGAATACTATTACGTACTATAGAGTTACAGTTAGGGTTTGGTTTAGAGTTAGTTACTTGTAATTATGCATAATTTACTGAAGTGATTAATTGAGAGTGATTTAGAGCAAAGTAGAACTCGGTCAGATAAAGGCTTATTAATGAAAGTTCCTGTCAAAAAATGAATTGTATTAAAAGGGCAGCTATAAAAAAGCCAGTGTTGAGCAGCAAACAGGTATTTGAAGCTGCTGGTGTCTCTGGAGTCTCAAGAAGCTCTCCATGCAGGCTGGCAGTTGTGCGTAAAGATGCATTTTAGCCACTCCAAACCAAACCTCACAAAGAGAAACATTTACAGTGGGTGTAGAAATACATTTTCAAACAGTTTTAATGCTGTGGTGTTTTTTGCAGCATGAGAGTGCATAGTGCATTGTATTTCAGAAGGCACTATCCTCCTTTTTATACCATAGCTGAAAATGGCTAGTTATGAACTCCACATATCTTGCAAAAGTCATTTTAATACCCTCAGAGACCCTAAAGGGATCTTCCATCTCAGTTACCAATATTCCAGCCCAAATCATCACCTGCTAGCTTCTTGTTGGAACGTGGTGGCCATTCACCAACCATCCAGAAATCCATCCATTTAGACCATCCATTGTAGTACGGCATTCGTCAGTGAATAAAACTATTTAAAAATGAGTCTTCATGTATTTCTGAACCCACCGTAAATGTTTCTCTTTGTGAGGTTTGGTTTGGAGTGGCTGAAATTCATCTTTATGCACAACTGCCAGCCTGCATGGAGAGCTTCTTAAGACGCCAGAGACACCAGCAGCTTCAAATACCTGATATACTGATATGTCACTTGCGTAATAATTTGGAACGCAGTGTAAACTGTTACCTTATTTTAATAATATTATTTGCAAATAGTTCCAAAATTATTATTTCCCAACTAGAATTAGAACTAGAATTTTCTTCACTGTTCTTTTTTTTATGCTTTATAAAAAATGGTCCTGTTTACAAATTAAATTAGTTTTTACTGTAGCATTTTAACAGTCTTTTACTTTTAAGATCAAAATAATTTTTTAGAGTTCTTTCTTTATTTTCTATTTTACAGAAAAAAAATCTGTATTAATCAACATTTTATGTAAAACTACACATTATTCTGTAAAAATACAGAACATTTCATTTAAAAAAGAGTATATAGAGTGTTGGAAACAATACACACAACCACTGACACAGACTGCATTCACACGTTCCACATCTGGTAGAATTTTTTGAGTATGGAAGCTCTCAACTAAAATAAATAGATAACAGTTATTAACAGATAACATTTCTTTCAAATGTTTATACTATATGTTAAATGTGCAGGGCTTTTTGTGGAACAAAAACCCCACAACACTTCCTAAAGCGTGATGCAGCTAGTTGCAACAATGAGAAAGGAAGAACTGAAACTAATCATGCAATGATTTCCCATTATCACTACCCACTACCCTAACTGTCTGGTCCAATGATTTGCCTACTGTAAACACACACAGTCAAGTCCTTTATACCTTGATGAAATAAACCAGCCTTGACCTACATGAGTACATTTTTTTTTTTTTTTTTGAGGTTAGTACTGTGATGCCGGTCTAGCTGGTGGATCAGAAAAGCAATGCAGTTGACCAGCTGAAAGATTATGTGATCAATTCTAAAACAAAAATGAATTTGATGTTTTTTACAGTTTGTGGTTAAAGGGATAATTCACCAAAAATCTTTGAAAATTATAATTTTCTTCAGACAAATCTTTTTTATTATTTACATACCTCATTTACAAATGGAGAGATTTATTTTGTTAGTCAAATTCTCTCTGTCATCAACTGACAAGCAAAAAATACAAACTTAAGTTCCTATTTCATCAACTATCCACTTGTTTTATTTCATTCTCTTTCTGTTAGACTTCCATTTCCTCATAAAGACCCTCCCCTCCTGATAAACTATAAAATGGGTGCTCAAACAGGCATGCTATTTCATTCACCTGCTGATCAAAGATGGATCTGCAAATCTCAGTTTTTCTTCTGTTCATTCTGTTCACTGCAGGTACAAAGACAAATAGTTTTTATAATGTTCCTGAGTTCGACTACAGATCATATTTGCCCTCTCGCTATTGTTATGAGTGCATGTATGATCTGATGGGTTCTTGTGTGAAAAAAATGGTGAAATGTCCCATTGGATTTTCCAAATGCTTCAGCTCGACAATGGTAATGGAACTCGGTAAGTTCAATATAATGGGTTGAAATTCACTATTATATGTGACTAATGGAGAGGCTGGTATTATTTACTGTGTTACAGTGATGTAACTTGCTACTCATGAACTAGATGAACTGCTACTCATTTTCTGGCAAATATTAACAAATTCAGTTGCAGAAAATTCTATATATATTTCTACTATTTACTTAGCTTTCTATCAGATAGTAATAATGCAATTGTATTTTTAAAAAAAATGATTGAAATTACACTGTAAAAACAATTGTTGGTTTAACTTAAAAAAGTAAGTTACCTGGTTGCCTTAAAATTTTGAGTTCATTTACATTAAAAATTTGAGTTAATGAAGGTGATTGGTTTAATCTACAGAAACTCAAAATACTATGTTAGCTGAACTACATTGATTAGGTTAATTTGACAAAATAAAAATGTAATAAATCATGAAAATAATTTTTAGTGTAGAAAAATGCTAAATTTGGTCTTTTCTTCTTTGCAGTTGTGAGATAATTCATTATCAGAAAGGCTTTTTATTAACTCTCTCACTGCTTCTTTTTAATATACATAACATTTTCTAACAAAACAATGTGCACTTGAACTGGTCTTTCCTTTATTATTCAGGTTTTTTAGGTTTTGATACTGAAGTGATGAACAAAACATGCTTTGCTGGCTGTAAAAGTGGGTCCGTGAACTTAGGCGATGTAAAGATGTCTGGTTACTGCTGTGGCACTGACTTTTGTAATGCCAAAGATGCTCCAGGTATTGTCCTCTACTGACCAAGTGCAAATGACTATCGTCTTCAAAGTCAAAAGTCAATGGGTGGACTTGATTTTCTATCAAGAACCGATAGGGAATTGGGGCAGCTAAAGGAGTGTTGTTTCATTTATTTGATGTTATATATGTAGGGAAAAGAACTACATATACTGTTTTTCCTCCTGTAGATCCCCGAAAGAACATTCCTAATGGAAATAAATGTTACTATTGTGATGATCAGAGCTGCTCAAACATATTGAGCTGTTCAGGGACTGAAGACCACTGTCTTACATCAACAAGTAAGAATTTGGAAAAGAACATTAAAGTCATTATTTGTGCCTCTCCATCATTAACAGATACCAATTGCTAACTCGGTTCACACTATGCTCAAAGCAGACATACCAACCCAGACTGACTAAACCTGTTTTTTTTTTTTTTTTCATCAGTGATTTTCAGAGGCCTACCAACAGTTAGAAAAGGGTGCATCTCTAAATCTCTCTGCGATACCCCAACATCTACTGATATTCAGGAGTTCTCATGTTGTGAGGGGAACCTGTGTAATGTTGATAAACATGTCCCCCAGGGCGTCACCCAGAGTTCCATGTATAACCGTGATAAAAGAGTCACCCAGAGTTTCATCCAGAGTTTTGTGCATGAGGATGCTAAAACCGTCACCCAGAGCTCCATGCATAACGGTGATACAAGTGTCACCCAGAATTTCATCCAGAGCTTCATGCATAAGAGTGACACCCGGAGCGCTGTATATAACGGTGCTCAAAGCGTCACCCAGAGCTTCCTGTTCCTCTGCTCTTCTCTGCTCTCCTACTTCCTGCTGCACTGAATTGTACTGATTATATAGTCTGTATTTCTCATTTCATTATTCAAAAAAAAAAAAAAAATTCACCTGTTTTTTTAATCATTTAAATGAAGTTTAAAACTGCATTTAGTACAATTTATAAGCAGGTGGCAGCAGATGAACTTTCGTACTATATATATTGTAAAAATAAAAAATATGGAGCTTCTCTATATTTCCTTCCACTATATAATCCAAAACACCCAAGAAATAGCCGCCGTCATCCTGTGCTGATGAAATCCTTTGGAGTCTGAATCTGCGTGAGGTACGCTGTAAAACCAAACAGTTTCAACTTATTATATCAAATTAGTTTGTTTCACTCAAATACTATTCAAAGTTTATTGTACTTAGAAAAAAGTGAAAATAGCATATTTTCTTAGTGATAGATGCTATTTACAATAAGTGCAAATAGCAATATATTCTATTTACACTATGTAAAAGCAATAAGTGTAAACAGTAATTATGCTATTTATACTTATGAATAGTGGCAGATATTTGTGTAACAGACACGCCAAGCTCTGTCACCAACCAGTCACAGAGAGCACCATCACCAGAATTTAAATCACGCACACCTGAAGCCCTTTCAGCTAACTAGCCGGACACAGTATTTAAACACACACCTCGAGCCTCATAGTTATCTGGTCTTGTTTCAAGAAAGTACTGTTTACCCCTACTCCACGTACTCCAATACTCCAACATTCTCTCTGTTCCTGTTCTCCACATCTCCCCAGTCTTCTCCTTGTGTATGTGTGCAACTTACCACCAAACTCACCAGTATCTACTCGAGGTGTGTACTCTCTCCAGTTCTGAAGATCTTCTCACCATCTGCATAGACCGTAAAGCAGTTACCATCTCATCTCTCCATTGAGCTTGATGATATACTGTTTCCTCACCTGCTTCTGTTTACCCTGCTTTACTGCAATAAACTAACTACTGTTGAATTGTATACTATCTGTCTGAGTAATTCTGTTACAATTTGCACCTCAGTATTGTTGTATTGTCCCGAATATTATTAAAAAGATACAAACTTTTTGGCATAGGCTACCATAAAAATAACCCTGTAGCAGTGTTAATTTCGTTGACGAATAATTTTCGTCATAATTTTCGTCAACGACATTTTTTCACGGACGAAAACGAGACGATGACTAAATAAAAATGGGTTTTGAATTACTAAAACTATGACTAAAATCTACTCTAATTTTCGTCAACGAATAAAAACGAGACGAAAATGAAAGAGAGGGACGATTTGGGAAGATATCCAGTCAGAACTGCTGTCCTGTGTGGAAGATGCGCACATTTGAACTGTAATGTGCTGATCTAACCGCGGGAAACGCGGCGCTGTTGCGCGCTCTACAGGCTCGTGCCGCAGCACGTGACTGCTGCGCAATTAATGAATAGCGCACATTTATGCCAAGCGATTGCTTATAAGCTAATGTTGATGAATTATGACAATGTTTACTACACGATGTTTATATGGTAGCATGTTTTAAACGGTTGTAAGAATGCATATTTTATCTCCCTCATGAGCAGCCTGCTACAGTGCAGACTGCAGACATTTCAGAATAAGAGTCACGGTGTATTTCGGGATGGTTTATAATTATTATTTTATTCCTGGTCATTATTGTTATTTTGTTTAAACAATAAACTGTATTTAATTTAATTTCTGTTTAATTCATAGTAAACTACTGTATCTTCTGTCACAGGAAGGAAAGACTAAGAACATTATTTGACACATTATTCAATATATTTTACAAGTATAAGGGTTATTATTGTAAACTAAACCTAAAACCAAAGAAATCTTCATTACTTGAAATAAACATTAACTGAAATAAAAGATAAATATATAAAAATGTAAACTTATAAAAATGTAAACTTAATAGTATCTAAGCTTTAGCTTAACCTGAGGTAATAAAATAAACAAAAAATAAAAAGTTATAGACATTTAAAAGCAAAAACTAAAAGACATAAACACAAAAAATTACTAAAACTTTTAACTAAAATTACAATGAAAGCAGGAAAAACTAAAAATCAAATCTAATAAATTTTTTTAAATGTAATCTATAATAGTAGCCTACCTCAATGATAAGTGTGTCAATCCCTGAAAAGTACTGAATTTTGCTCTTTCACGTGTTTTTGCACTTGAACGGTCAAAAACCGTCCGCTTTGGTGAGCAAAGTACAGTTGGGTGAACATAAACAGTTTGGGGAATATCAGATGTACCTATATCAGGGTATTGGATCTGTGGAAGCATTTTTATTGGAAATGCTTAATGCTTACAATTTGACTAAATTAGATTTTAGTCGACTAATTCTACTGTAGATTTAGTCGACTAAAATCTTATGATATTTAGTCGACTAAAACTAGACTAAAACTAAAACAATTTCCGATAACTAAAATATGACTAAAACTAAATGGCATTTTAGTCAAAAGACTATGACTAAAACTAAATCAAAATTTGCTGTCAAAATTAACACTTCCCTGTAGCCCAGCATTTAGGCCTAACCTAAGTGAAATCTAGTTTTAAAATCTGGGTACCGTCTTATGTTTTAAAATCACATACGAGGAAAGTTTGGTCCTGTCAGTGACGCACAAAAACTGACAGTCACACGGCTCTTAGGGGCCGTTCACGCAGAACGCGTTTTTCTATTCCAATGCGCTACTTTCCCATTGTTTTTCTATGTAAACACGCACTTGATGGACGTCCATGACCGTTACGCTCGCATCTCGCGTCTTTTGCAGCGCCTCCCACATGAGCGCCATGTTTTTAAAGGATTAGTTCACTTTCAAATTAAATTTTCCTGATAATTTATTCACCCCCATGTCATCCAAGATGTTCATGTCTTTTTCTCTTCAGTCAAAAAGAAATTAAGGTATTTGATGAAAACATTCCAGGATTTTTCTCCTTATAGTGGACTTTTTCACAAAGTTTTTTTTGTGAAAAAAGTTAAAAAGACTTAAACACAAAGTGTGTAAAATATACTGTAAAAAGGATTTGATGATCAGTAGTGATAGTATTTTATTCTGTATTGTCATCATTCAGGTTGGATTTCAGCTTTAATGTACTTTTTTTTTTAACAAAGCAGCTGATATTGCCATAGAAACTAGTGGAATGCCGACTCGCTTTCACCCCAAAATGGCGGAAACGCAGGACCGCTGCTGGGCGCCGGTGTTTCAATGGAACCTTCTATTGACTGTCGCTTCTTGTTAGTGTATATTCTTTGTCGCGATCTTCTAACATTACACTCTGAAACACCATATTTTTTGACACTTGTTTTACTCATATTTGGCGCCACCTATTGTTACTTGACATAGACTAATCCATTTTTTCAGATGTGTTTCTAAGAAAAAAAAAACCCATTGTCTTATATTCGGAACAATATGGTAATAGGCTGCAGTAATAACATAGTGTAAAAGTTTTTACTTAAGAAAATTATTAAATGGATGCAGCCTTACTGAGACAATAAATCCCTCCCTACACCTACCCCTAACCCTATTGATAAATAGGCCTAATTTATTTCCAGTTTTCTGACATTTTCTGATTTTTTTACTTAAAGTAAATGCCTTTCCGATCTGATATGTGATGGGAAAAGGGAGTTCACGCACCATACTCCCTATGGCCTACATCACTACAGACATCAGGCTATTTAGACTTAGTGTAAATAAACACTCTGATATAAGTGGTAGTATGTTTAATCAACTCAAAAATTAATTACACTATAAAAAATTATTGTAAAAAAATTGTAAACTTAGATAATTAATGTGGTTCAGATAACATAATATTTTGAGTTCCTGTAGATTAAACTAATCGCGTCCATTGTATTAACTCAAATTTTTAATTTTAATTAACTCAAAATATTAAGGCAACCAGGTAACTTTAAGTTAAACCAACAATTCTTTTTTACAGTGTACTTGATCAGTTTAAGGCAATAAGTTTTCACACATATTCAGCAAACTTAACTAATTATTTTTTACAGTGTGAGTGATTAGTAAAGTCAGCAGAAGTATGATCATAGATTATCACAATGAAGGCCAAGTTCTGCCTGTATTTGTGCATGTGTCTAACAAATCAATTACTGTTTAGAAAATGACTATGAAAACAGTGATATTGGCACACCTTATCTGGTGTGCATGACCTGTAAAATAGCACAATCTTCATAGTAATTTATTGACAGAGGGTCTTTATATTGGTGCTTTGCCTGGATATTTCACACAGCTGATGAGTTTGCAGTCAGAATGACGGCACCAGTCCTACTCCTTTGCTTCTTTTTGGCATTCTGTCTCCTCTCTGTTGGGACGCCCCTCACTTGTCCTCCATCGTTTCTGAATGAGAGCGCACAGCAGGGATCAGGGAGACTTTGTGCAACGCTGCAACTGCAGACCAAGTTGCCCTGTCCCAGTGTTAACCTGACAGTGAGAGAAAATGAGAAGCTGAACCCTGGAAAATGGCATCTGGAGAGTCTGTCGCTGAAGGTGAGGCTTTATGATTACTAAATAATATTTTTCTATGTGGAAAATAACATATGTTAAAATGCCAAACATATAACATGCTAGAAACATAATAATCACTGCAATAATGATCCAGTATAGACTCTTAAGTATTTGCCTTTTTAAATCCAAATTCCAAATAGTGATACTTATACTTATACTTATATATATATATACACATACATATATAACTAGTTTCTTGATTGACCATTTGACATCTGTTGTTCTCAAACTAACCTGATTTCTTTTTTTCCATCTAAATGCAAATGATTGCTCTCAAAACATCAGCCATATCTGTGGCCCATTTACAGTGCTGTCATGAAGAATTAGAGCTCGCAGGCATTGTTCTCATGTCCGGAAAGATGTATCACCCCACGATCCCCGAGTATAAAGGGACGGAGGTGTTTGTGTTCTGCTGGAACATTCATCTAAGACTTGTGCTCTTAAAGGGGTCATATCACGAAAAAACTATGAAATAAGAGTTCAGTATGTACTATGGAAACATACACAAAGTTTTAGTCTTACTGTAAGAGCATGTATTGAAACAATGTTGATTGCTTTAAGATTTGCACAAAAAGCCCCTAAAATTTCATCAAATAAACATCGCAGTTGGTGCATTTCAGTATAAAGTACAATAATATAAAGGCTCATTGAAAATTTGTTTCTATTTATATATGACATTATAAAATATTTTTGTGGCAAGAAATCAACTGGTTTTGTATAGAAATACTAAATGTGGTATTTTGTGCTGAATAACATTTTTACCATGGTAAATTTGGGTATACAATGTTAACATACTGTAAGTTTAAAAGGCCCGTTCACACCAAGAACAATAACTATAAAGTATACTATATATATATATATACTATATATACTATACTATAAACTATATTTGCATCCACACCAACGAACGATAACGGTCACGAGCTGCGGTTCCAAAGTGTGCACAACATGTTTTTGCTGTTCTTGTTGCATTTACAGGCTTTAACCAGCAGATGTCCTCAGCAAGCTACGTTTTGAGTGAATAGCTCGCGTAATCGATCGTAATCTAACCGTGAATTTAGCTGACAAAGTCAATATAGTGGAATAAAAACAGCCTAGTCTTTTTCACTGGAACTTCAAAGGAAGCAAGAAAATGTTGTCGAAACTAGCGCTGGATACCCGAGGTAATTTTATGTTACACTGTTTGCTAGCCTGGCATTATGATCTCATCATTAATACTTCTCACCATTTATTCTGAGGGTATGACCGATTGTTTTCCATATATCCATTTTCTTTAAAGTATCCCTGAAAAGGGGGTGGTGGCTTTTTCTGGACCTCAGCAATGAACTTCTCCGCAATGTCGTCCACCATTTTAAATGTGTGAGCCCTTAAATTATAACAGATCCTGATTGGCTGTCAGTGTTTTATCATTCAACAGATGGAAAAAATCATTGTGAAAGTGATCCCAACGTTATTGTTACTCTATATCGTTATTATTATAGCTGTGGTGTGGACAGTGCTATTCTTTTATATATAGGATGATTTTTGGATATATTTATCGTTATCTTTATAGTTATTATTATTGGTGTGAACAGGCCTTTACTGTATTGAAACCAATGGCATTTCCTTCAAGAAAAATCCTGGCTTCTTCAAAAATTCAATATAATATGGCAATGTTAATGTAGTATTTGGACTTGCTACTGCTAATAGATACACAGAGACGCTGCTGTGAACATGTAAGATATGCTGCTGCTGCATAAATAGACGGTCACCGTGATTTTGCCAAGTAAGACATGTTCCTGGATCAACATATTTTGTTGATCCTGGAACAACATTCCAGTCTGAAAATTTGGTCTTAACCCTATTCCTACCCCTAAACTTAATCCTACCCATAACTTATCCCTAAAATCAGAGGGGAAAGATAGGTGAATAACATTGATGTGGAAGCACCTAACCCAGGTTGCAAGCCTAAACTTGACATAAATGGTAAACTCGTCCCTTAAATCTGTATGGTTGACTGGAATGTTGTTCCAGGATCAACAAAGAAGTTGATCAAGGAACATGTCTTACTTGGCAAAATCACGGTGACCTAAATAGACATACATAAATCCCACAGCAGATCTAGACAGGTGGAGTTGGAGGGGTTCAGAAGGACTCTAATAGCTTACAGCAAACACTGAACCAGACTATTGAGTATATATTGACTATATGTTGAGCAAGCAATCTCATTGGCTGCAGGATCAGCAGAAGCCAATCAGATTTGTGCCATGCGGTAATGATGTGACTGCTTGCAGATTGCACATAAAGGACCATCAGCCTCCGCCATCTAGAGTTTCATGATTGAACTACATATTCAACATCACTGTTGGTGCATTTCAATATTCTAGCAAATTAAAATACGGTAATATACTTGCAGAAAACATCTGGTCCTCATCTGCAAACAGATGCATTCTTAATTTGATGATGTTTCAGTTATGCATGCACTCAATAATTTGCATTATAAGACCCGCCTTCCCTGTGAACACAGACCTGAAAAACAACAACAAAACAGCCATAAAAGGAAGATCAAACTATTGCATCAAAGGGAAATCAGTGTTAATCATCTGTTAACAAAGAGTTTTGTCATCACTTTTTGCAAAGCAACTTCAACTCCTTCAAGACCTTTTTCAAAGTCTGTTTTGATGTCTGTTTATGTTACAGCAAAGTTTGAGCTAACAACTTCCCAAATATCTCACAGATCTACACGGACTGTAGTCATTTTATCGAGTGAATCTGATTGTAGTGCTACAGGCCGCTGAGAATACAAGGACCGATCTTGTATGCATGACAGGAGGCGAGAGTACAAAGCATCCAATCAAAGACATACAAAACATCTGTAATACACGGCACAACACGACCGCTCTCCATCATAGAGAATCATTAATGACGCAGAGATGAATAATAATCTGCTAATGTGTGAACGTGTTCGGCTAAAAACCATTTAAGAGATTGATTGTATCCTGCAAGATCCGAGATTTCATTTACGACGGAGAGCTACTCTTTGAAAGTTTTTGTTTTCTCCTCTTCCCAACATTAAAGGTGATATTATTGGCCATCTGGTCATTGTGATGATCATTTAACTACTCAGACTGAGTCCTTTATGAAAGTGAGGTGTCATCAGAACTAAAGTCAAATAGCTTTGTTTAAACACAGCAAAAACACAATTAGTTGATGCAACGTCTCAAATCCATTTAGTTAAAAAATTACAATCATAATCCAAACAACATCCACATGTGTTTTGAAATGCAATTAAAATGAGATTTTTAGAAATGTGTTTCAGTCTGAAAGGCCAGATCAGATTTTGTGTTGTTTTCCATTGTTTGGGATGAGAGCCGTGAGGGAACGGCATGAGGCCGGTGACGCGAGAGATAATGAGCTCCACCTGCGAGGTGCACCGGCCTCGAGTCTCTCACGGAGGAGCTCCGGGAGCATAAAAGGAGGAGCGACGACAGTGAAGGACGAGAGAGGACCAGGCCTGGACTTTATTTTATGTTTTATTATGTTTGTGTGGCCGGCAGACGTCCGCGAGGGTCTGCCGGCATTACTTTCATTTTGTATCTGTTTATTTTGAATTAAAGTTTTGTTTGAACGTTCGCCGGTTCCCGCCTCCTTCTTCCTTATCTACGAACTGTTTTACAAAGGTGTAGTGCAGTAGTCTGTCTGTCTGTCTATCAAATTCAACATTGCTTTATTGGCATGACTGTAAATAATACAATATTGCCAAAGCATATATACATAAAACAATAATAAAAACATCTGTATAATAGAAGAAAATATTATCAAATATTACAACATAACTTAAACTTAAATTAACAGTGTAACACAATAGAACATGTCTGAACATTTGGTACCACAGTGGTTAAGCAAATATATACACACACGTACTGAGGGTCACTGTGGTGGACGGTAGGGAAACACACTGAGGTCAGACACACACATTACACACATTCACCTGCTGTCTCTCAGGCTGTGGCACATCCACACGTATCTCGCAGCCAGTGCTGCTGTCGGTCCCTCTCCTAATATTAACTTTATTTGCTCCTCTTCACTCATGGCTGTAAAGTTATTTATTACGTTACTGAATTTGGTGAAGTAGAGATCTCTAATTGATATGTATTTTTGACAGTGAAGGAGGAAGTGCGTCTCTGTCTCGATCTCTCCTGTCCTGCAGTGAACACACACCCTTTGCTCTCTGGGTAGCCAGCTCTTTCTGTGTCTGCCGGTCTCGATGGCTAGACTGCTTACTGAGCCTGTACTTGGTCAGGATCCGTCTCTGCTTTGTGTCTTTGACACTTTGGAGATATTCTTCTAATTCATAATTTGATTTTAGGGTTCGATAGAATTGTAATTTACTTTTTGTGTTTTAGTTGTTCCAGATATGTATTTTTAGATTGTTTGAAAATTTGGTTTATTTTGATGTTTGGAGAAGCAGTGCTGGTCTGAGACTGGTTAGTGTTAGTAGAGTTAGTCAGGTTAGTAAGTCTCAGAACCAGCTGACTGAGGGGACTCTTTTCGGGGTTCAGTTCTTGGGTTTGTAATGCTTTAAAATGTAGCGATTCTGTGGAACTTGATTTTAGATGCATCCAGAATTTGAGGAATCTTTTTTGCATATTAATAATCAATGGGAATCGGCCTAATTCTGCCCTACATGCATTGTTGGGTGTTCTTCTTTGTAGTTTTAGGATCATTTTGCAGAATTCTGTGTGTAGGGCTTCTGTTGGATGTCTGTCCCATCTAGTGTAGCTCTGATCACTGAGTGGACCCCAAACCTCACTTCTATCTATCTATCTATCTATCTATCTATCTATCTATCTATCTATCTATCTATCTATCTATCTATCTATCTATCTATCTATCTATCTATCTATCTATCTATCTATCTGTCTGTCTGTCTGTCTGTCTGTCTGTCTATGTATGGTTGTGGAATAATTAAGGCTGGTAAACACAAATTTGACCTGCCATTGCCAAAAAGTATATTTTGGAGAGTGTGTGTACAGTTTATGCTGTCAGACTGTCATGATGGACATGACCAGAGGCAAAATTTCAAGGTTTCCTTCCTCTCTTTTCACACTGACAGCTAATCATCATCTCTGACACGCAAGCCAATACTACAGCAACTGGTGTTGATATCTCGTATATTGATCACGCTGAACAAGGTCCGGTTTCATCACTGGCACCAACAGACAACAGACAGTCAGAACTAAAGATCGGACTCACAAAACAAATCACAAAGACAATTGAACAAAACCAACAAATACTGCAATTCTCACAAACAGCCAGACAGCCCACTTTACTGTTTCTAATAGTAAAGGAGTGACAAGCAAAGTCCTTCAAGTTAACAACCAATCAAACGAGGGATATTTGCAGCCTCTGGGAATCACTGGCTGCCTGCAATGTTCTGTGCACTGAAAAATGTCTTACAACAATCCTGCTGTTGAAGATTAAAAGTGAAGAAGCTGTCAGAGTATCTCTTACCAGCATTACAGTTATGCTGAAAACGCAGCAGGCTCATCAATAAATCACAAACACACAGAAAAACACCAACTACACGAACATATACAAACACATGCAGTGATATCACTGACAGCTTTTGTAAAACTGCAGTGCAGAAGAGGAGGAGTTGCCTGGAATGAAAGGGAGACAGAAGAAATGAATTATTTGTCTAATTCAGATTGGACTTAAAAAAAAAAAGAAAAGTAAAATAATGTTTACAAAAATAAATTTAGCTATAGGGCAAGACAATACATTTTAAAATACACATGGTCAAAAGCATTTTCTACAAATGTAAACACTGTGTTACTAAATCACTTACCAAAGATTTCTGTCAGGTTATAGCAATTATTTCCACTCATCATGATCATGTAGAGCCAGTGAACAGCAACACTTCTGTTAAAATGATCATTTAGACACTCAACAGCTCAAATAATGCACATTTTAAAAGGAAGAATTCATGCAATTGCATTTAACTTTCGAATAAATAAAAAAAAAAAGTTGTAGTTTTATGCTATTTAACAAACAAACAAACAAACAAACAAACAAGCAAAAATAAATAAATATCCATTTGTAATTATTTTCTGTGGTAATCAATATTATGATACACATTCTGTCAATATAGCTTAACTTCCAAAATCCATTTAATTGATTTTTTTTTATTTTTATTTTTTTTTTTACAAAAATGTTATTATGAAATCATTTTCTGTGGTTTTAAGCATTTAAAATAAATAAATTCATGTTATTTTTAAACATTTTAAATAAATAAATCAATAACCATTTTAAATTATTTTCTTTGGTTTTAATCTTTTTAAATGAATGAATAAGTAAATAAATATTTTTAAACTTTTTAAATAAATAAATCAATAACCCATGTGAAATTATTTTCTGTGGTTTTAAGCTTTTCAAACAAACAAACAAACAAACAAACAAACAAACAAACAAACAAACAAACAAACAAACAAATGCTATTTTTAATCTTTCTGAATAAATAAATAACCATTTCAAATTATTTTCTGTGGTTTTAAGCTTTTTAAACAAACAAACAAACAAACATTTTTTAAGCATTTTAAATTAACAAATCAACAACCACTTGAAATTATTTTCTGTGGTTTAAAGCTTCAAGTTTTAATCAATCAATTAATTAATTAATTTTCTTTGGTAATCAATATTATTCCACAAATGTTACTGATAAAGCTCAACTTGCACTGACTCACCCCACATCTTCCTTTAACATCCTTGAAAATGGTGTCTAAGTTATCATCAGCCATCTTTTGATTATGTGTGACACAAAGAGTTTAATCCAATAATTCATAAACTAAAGAAATGGCTTAAGATAGAGCATCTGTGTGTGAACGTCAGAGAATCATGAATTTGATTAAAATCTTATTTATTAAGAACCAACACAATCAAACAAATTCCCTTCAGAGTCGTGCAGACTATCATTGCCGTGGCAGAGAATCATGGGAAGTCCTTGATGGACTGATAGTAAACATCACAGACAGAAGGCTGTTAATTAACATCCTTCTCGAGGGTATACACTATAATAGCTTATTAAATGCATATCTTCCATTATCATTAATTTTCTGTCACTCATTTTTCTTACCTTGATTTCTTTCCATTGCTTTTGTCTGTTTGTTCAACGTGTCAGAGATCATGAAAGGCAAGGATGACTCCTATTCAAAACTAGCAGACAATACGTACGAATGGCTGAATCAACCAAATTTATTCACCATTAGTCTACAAGTACAGATTAAAAAACACACACACGCACATTACTGTACACATTTGTGTCATCAAATATACTTCGGGTGGGTTGATTATGCTCGAAAATGTCCAAACGGAAGCAATGAAAACGCAAAAAGCAACCCATAATAACCCACAAAGCGAGCTCACTTTTTAACTGCAGCTAACCGAGCGTATTTACAATCACCTACGGCACAGGTCCACTGAAAAAAATCCATGAAACTGAGAAACCAAACGGAGAGATAATGCAACAAAGGAAAAGAAAACAGACGTCAGTTTTATTGTGCTTTTAAACCCTTTCCCCACTTCGGTATCGAAACGGGATGCGTTTTGAGAAGAGGCACTCGCTAAAGTGCTTACACCAGTTTATATTCAAGAAGAATCGCTATCGCTATGTTTAGGACTCAAGTTAGAAATCATAAATCTATATACACTACCGCTCAAAAATAATTATGACTTAATGTTTTGGAAAGAAGTCTCTTATTCTCACCAAGGCTGCATTTATTTGATCAAAAATACAAGAAAAACAAGTAAAACTGTGAAATATTATTACAATTCAAAAATATAGCTGCAAGCAGCGATTAAGGGGCCAAGCACAACAGAAGCAAACAAGGAAGCTAGCAGCAGACCAACAGTGTCATAATGGACCATGATAGAAACTGAGACAAAGACACTGCATGACAATTTTGAAGTCAATCAGACCAATCAGACCTTGTTTTGTTCAATTATAGCGCCACCAAGTTGCCACTTTTTTGTGTGTCCTCAGAGTGCCCCCATACATAAGCGTGTCAAATTTGGTGAAAATATCTTATTTTGTTTAAGAGTGAAAACAAAATATTACCCACACTTGATTTTTATTACCTTTTTTTGCCAATTACTATCGAAATTTCGACATTTGGCCATTAGTGTATAGTCAAAGACCTATGTTTCTGATTTTTCATCTCGATCGGACTGAGAGTTTCTAAGATATTTGCAAATGTTGTTTAAATGCTAAATCACATTTAAACAACATTTGCACTAACCATAAGGCGAAACCTAGCATGTTTGGCATCACTGGACTCAGCAAAGATTCAGTAATCCAAGGAGATGACTGCCGTGAAAATAAGCCAATTACATCCAAATTTATAAGCATGTAAATCATTTTTGGTCTGAAACGTCCCAGACTCCTTCAGGGCATCATGCCGATGACCCATACCAAGTTTTGTAATGATATGTTCATGTGTTTGTAAAATACAGCATTTTACTACAAAATTCAAAATGGCAAGATAGAAATCAAGATAGATAGATAGACAAATAGATGGCCGAAATAGGGAGTTGGCAGGAAACCCCAAATGTAAGAACACTTTTGTGTTCAGAAGTTCTAAGCAAAAATAACCATTTCTCCAGACCAGTAGGTGGTGCTGTGGCGAAACGCAGTATGTAACCTCAGGTCATTCTTGTGATGACACTGACCGAGTTTGGTCTGAATATGATAAAGCGTTGAGGAGATACAGCATTACATATATTTTCATAAAATTTGTTCTTGCATTTTTCGAAAATGGTTTGAGGAATCAACTTGAATTCCACAACTTTTTGTCGGCATGGTCTGAAGATGATCTGGTTTAATTTTCATGAAAATCGGAGCAACTGCCTAGGAGGAGATCAAAAAAAAGTAGTTTTTTCGGAAAATTAAAAATGGCGGGAAAATTTTTATGATGGAAAATAACGTCATAGGGTCGAATCGTCATAAGCATAAATATGAGTGAAACTTTGGACAGTTGGTGGCGCTAGAGGGATTGAGTTAGAGACTTCAAATTTTCTATGGTGACATTTCAGACTAACCTCTATCAGTGTGCCAAACTTCACAACTTTCCCACAAGTGGTTCTATGGGCTGACATAGACTCCCAGAGCAGAAGAAGAAGAAGAAGAAGGTCAACGGATACAATAGGTGCCTACACACCTTCTGTGCTTGGCCCCTAATAAGTGTTTTCTATTTGAATATATATTAAAATGTAATTTATTCCTGTGATCAAAGCTGAATTTTCAGCATCATTACTCCAGTCTTCAGTGTCACATGATCCTTCAGAAATCATTCTAATATGCTGATTTGGTGATCAGAAGAGACTTCTTTCAAAAACATTAAAAAATCTTAATTATTCCAAACCTTTGACCGGCAGTGTAATTTTTTTTTTTTAATACTGTATGTATATAAAGTCAGTGCAAGTTCATAACAGTTCAGTCCTGATTCTGGAAAAAATAGTTTCAGGTCTCTGTTTCTAGTCCGGCGTCCGCGCGTGAAGCCCTTGCGTTTGCTCTACGTGCGAGGAGATCCGGGTCGCTTCGGAATGTGTGGATCTTATCCCAGCTGACCCAGAACTGATGGAGTGGAAAGCTTGCGCTGGAAGCGAGAACAGGTCAAGGTTGGACGCTTAAAAAAAGAAACCTGTCGAAGTGGGACGCCACGGCCACACATTTCCCGAGCTGGATTGTTTGTTGACATCATTCGCTCTCCCGTCTTCTCCCATCTCTCTCAGACAGTTACTTCGGTCTTACTTGCGGTTCTGTACTGATGATGGTGGTGTCCCGGTATGTACTGCAGGTGGTCGACTGTGTGCATCCTTCGGTTGGCGAACGCCTGCCGTTTATTTCCCACCTGCGCGCTGTTAACAGTCAGTGTGTTGTAGGACTCGTTGTTGTTGCTGCTGCTGCTGGGGTGCGAGTGCATCTTCATCATTTTGTAGTGCCGGTCCATGACCGGCGTGGTCGGCACAAACACGTCCGTGTGGGAAAGCGCCCGCGACATGGCCTTCTCCCGGAAGTTGGAGCGCCGCAAGGAGAGCATCTTATCTGGGGAAAGCAGCGGATCCTGGGAGAGCAGTCGGTCGGCCGACAGCAGCTGCTCCTCGGACAGGATGCGGCCGTGGTACGGGGACAGACCGCCGGCTCCTCCGGTGTACGTGGACATGTCGTAGTCCCGGTGTGGCCTGGAGCGCGCGGGCGAGAGCACGTGGTCCTGGGACATGGCGCGCTGGACGCGCTTGGGCTTCTGGCGCTGCGCGGGCGGATCCACGTTCAGCTTGATCATGTGCGTCTGCAGGTTGCCGCCGCGAGGAGTCAGGTCAGGCAGATGGTGCTTCCGTATGTAGTACTCGTCATCCTTGTCAACTGAGAACGAGAGAGCAGAGTGCCGCTGTTATCCTAAACAATACAATCTGTTGAACTATTGAAAAATATTCATGCTTTAATTTTATAATTTTTGTAACTATTAAATAAACTATTTGAAAAATATTTGTTAATTCAAATAAAATAAATGTTAATTGAAATTAAATAAAATGTTATAAGTTTATGTATTTCTTTTATAACATTTTCAGTTATAATTATTATAATTTTAACTACTAATGTATTGAAAAACATTTGTTAATTCATAATGTATTAAAATTTTTACTATTAAACTACCAAAAAATGTTTGTTAATTGAAATAAATAAATAGTAACTGAAATAAAATTTTATAACTAATTTTATCATTTATATTTTATACATTTGTAAAATTTTAGCTATTAAATTACAGAAAAACGTTTATGTTTACTGCAATAAAATAAACATTAATTGAAAGAAAATTTTATGACTTTATAATTTTAAATTTGATAATTTTTTAAATTAATAACTATTAAACTATTCGAAAAATGTTTATGTTAATTCAAATAAAATAAATCTAAATTCAAATAATAATAAAACATGTAAAAACATATATTTTATTTACTAAAAATAAATACAAAATAGACATATTCAAAACTAATAAAAAAACAAAAAGAAAAACAAAAAATTATAGAAAAACATTTCAAATAAACAACTTGAATTTATAATTTAATAAATGCAACTGAAATAAATATTTTTTAAAAATACTTCTATTTCAGTTATTTGCCAAGGCAACATTTGTCTTTTTCATTTAGTTTAAACTAAAACTGAAATAAAAAATAAACAAATAAAAATAAAAAATAAGCATATTCAAAACTAAATGAATACAAACAAAAAATGATAAAAACAATAAAACAACACAATTACTAAAACTTAACTATTGAAAACAGTTATGTTCATTGAAATAAATAAAATTAATAATTGATATTATATATATATATATATATATATATATATATATATATATATATATATATATATATATATATATATATAATTATTTTTAAGTTAGTTTGTTGCCAAGGCAACATTTCTAACTTAGAATTTAGTTTAGTTTATGTTGATGTACTAAAACTTAAACTGAAATAAAATAAAACATAAGCAGAATGTATTCGAAAGTAATAAAGCTAAAAAAAAACAAAAAAAAAACCCCAAACCAAAACAAACAGAATCAAAGAAAACAAACAGAACAAGTCTGATAAGAAAATAACTAAAAAAAAACACAAAACCCTCTAAAAAGTGCGGCGGATGCTGAAGCTACAGGTCCTGCAGAAACTATTTTGCTGAGGTAAAATGTAGTAGTAAATTGTGTTTTTATGTCTCTGTTTCCTCGCTTCCTCTATTTTTATTGCTCTGTTAATCTTCTCTTTGTTTTTCTCAACAATGGAACAGGAAACAATGTTTGGACTGAGACTACGATGATGAGTCTCTGTGGAGCAGGGAAATGTGTGTGTGTGTGTGTGTGTGTGTGTGTGTTTGCTGAGGAGCAGATGAACTCAAGGATAGGGCACTTCTGAGATGCTGCTCTGTTCTTGTTAAAGCTTCTTTCTAGTTATTTGTGAAGCAGTAAGTGTCTGTGGCAGATGTTTGGCAGATGTTTTTGTGATCTATGCTAGAAAAAAATAAAACAGTATGAAATATATACAACATTTTTTTTTTAAATGGTGCTGCACTCTAGAGCTTCCAAGTAGCTTTTTAAATAGCTTCCGCAAAATGGCTGCCCATGACATCATTTCCTGTCTGAACAGCCTCGGACAGAGAGCAAAGTTGTGAACAGAAACAGATGAACGTGTTTGTGAGCGTTCAGTTCAAGACTGGATATCGATTCCCAGCTGAACTGTTTATCTGGGAGCTAATGAAGACAGGGTGGAGAGTTGGCCGGTGTGTGTAGTTCAGAATTACCATCACTGACACTGAAGGGTTTGGCAGGCGCCGCGGCCGAACTCATTCCAAAGGCCGAATGTGCCGACGCGAGGGCGTGACATTACACGTGAAAAGGTCAGGCGAACAGGCCTAAGGCCCCGCGCTGGCTAACGGTCACTCCCGCACCCCAGAGCTCAATTATCTTTCAGATAAGAGGGAATCTAATGCCACAGGCTTCAGCTGATGAATATGAGCGACTGGCCATCCTGCACTCATAAAGCTTCTTTATTGGCATTGATGGTTCTATGAAGAACCCTTAACATCCATGGAATCTTTTCATTCCACAGACAGTGGAAAAGGTTCTTTAGATTTTTAAAACATTCTTCACACTAAGAAAATAATGGTTCTTTAAAAGAACTGATGACTTAAAGGTTATGTTCTCTTACTTATATTAAATATCTTTGTCATTTCTCTTTCTCTATTTTTGAGAATGTAATTTAAAGGATTAGTTCACTTTCAAATTAAAATTTCCTGATAATTTACTCACCCCCATGTCATCCAAGATGTTCATGTCTTTCTTTCTTCAGTCGAA
Organism: Ancherythroculter nigrocauda; assembly: GCA_036281575.1. NCBI lineage: Eukaryota > Metazoa > Chordata > Actinopteri > Cypriniformes > Xenocyprididae > Ancherythroculter > Ancherythroculter nigrocauda. The sequence continues at coordinate 62,005,571 of VTFQ01000001.1, read as the reverse complement.
AATAAATGAAGGTTTTTGATGAAAACATTTCAGGATTATTCTCCTTATAGTGGACTTCAATGGACCCCAAATGGTTGAAGGTCAAAATTACAGTTTCAGTGCAGCTTCAAAGGGCTTTAAACGATACAAGACGAGGAATAAGGGTCTTATCTAGTGAAACGTTCGGTCATTTTCGAAAAAAATATAATTGTATATGCTTTATATAAACAAATGATCGCCTTCATGTGGTTCCACCAAAAGGGCACTTTCGTATTCTTCAAAAAGCTTACGCCGTATGTCCTACGCCTTCTCTATTCTACTTACGGAAAAAATGGAACTGGCGCCACGTTCATTCCGTAAGTTGAATAGGGAAGGCATAGGGCATTCAGCGTAAGTGTTTTGAAGAATACGAAAGTGCCCTTTGTTTATATAAAGCATATACATTTATATTTTTTTTCGAAAATGACAGATGGTTTCTCTAGATAAGACCCTTATTCCTCGTCTGGTATCGTTTAAAGCCCTTTGAAGCTGCACTGAAACTGACATTTTGACCTTCAACCATTTGGGGTCCATTGACGTCCACTAAAAGGAGAATAATCCTGGAATGTTTTCATCAAAAACCTTCATTTCTTTTCAACTGAAGAAAGAAAGACATGAACATCTTGGATGACTTTAATGATAATTCTTTAATGATAATAATTAATCATTACCAGACGACCTACAAAAACAAGTCATGCCGTTCCCTCAAAATAAAAAAGATTCTCATGGAGTAGAATACAACAAGCATAACTGTTTTGGGCTTTGACTAAACTTAAGCGAACTTCATGAAACATGCACAGATTGTAATGGCACATCATTACTTACAGTGGATGTTCCCGGTTAAAAGATATTCCTCATGGAGGAACGGTTTTAAAAATTCCCATTAGGGGGCGTCAAGGGCTAAACAAAAAGGCTACACTAGTTTCAAATGCTATAACCACAAAATTTGATGCAGGTGCAGATCACATGTAGGGGAACTTCACCAAAATGAATTGTCCTCCTACCTTATTTCCTTCCTGAGTTATTGCATGTCAAATAAGAAAGATATGTAAAATTATATATATTTTTTTTTCGTATTTTATCAGCAGTTTCTCAGCATGAGAATGTCCAAATGTAATATTTATTTTTCTTTAAATCTAAGACTTTTAAATTTTTTCTATCAAACGATACCTACTTTTTGACTCTCCTGCCATGTCACAACTGGAGAGTCATGTCACAACTGCCTTCAGGGCTTAAAGGGTTAAAGGGCCTTTTACTTGCTGAAAACATCTAAACTATATTAATCAGATGACAGAAGGTAGTAGATTGTGTGCAACAGGTTTTTCAGCAAAGCTTTGTTCATTTGATCATTTATAGGCCTTATGAACTTGTGTATCAAATAAGATACAGTAGGATTTGTAGGGTTAAACTTACAACAACAAAAAAACTGCACGTCGTCTTTAAATTGAATTCATGCCACCCTGCGCTCTCTCTCTGCTCTCCGATCCGCCTCCCTATTAAACCCATGACTAATTGTTCCTCATTACTGCTCATTACTCTCAGGTCTGCCTCCCTACTTGCCTCACAGCAGGTGAAGTCCGAAATTACTCAAACAGCACTACAAACAGGGATTGTGATTTAAGACACCAGAAGCACCATTATTTTCTTCCCACAGGGAATAAAGTCACGTCTAAAATACACACACTAAAATTGGCTTTGACTCACCCTGGGTTTGCTTAGTTGGGGTATAAAGGACACTTAATATTCGGTAATATCATTGATTTGACTGCACTGACACTATCAGATGAGAGCAAACTTGAACTGAATGGACCATATGCACAGAACGTTCTCAAGAACTTCTGCAATAATATAATCCAGCTGGAAAACGTCCTTTAAAATGTCACTTGTTGGTGTGTCGGTATCTTCAATGTCCTGAGGTAGCTTTAACAGAGTCATTAAAATAGTCAGGCCTAGCTTTAATTTAGTTATCAAACACAAGACAACATTAAAAAAAGAGTGTTCCTGCTTGGCTAAATTCAATTTGACCATCAGTTTTCACACTTTCGTGTGAAAAAAGCGTCAGCGTATTGTAAATTACAGATTTATTGTGTACTTTAGTTAGATTCATTGAATAAAATGTGAGTTTTCACAAATCTGCCAAAATCATTGAGCTTGCGCTGCACTGACTGACAGCTTCAGTGATTATAAAGGGAGAGTGCTCACTTTCTGTGTAATTCATTCTCAAGAAAAGTTATTGTTTTTCATGAGATTTTCTGAGTACTTCATACTTCACCTTGACAAAATGTATTTTTAAACCTAGTGATTTTATAATGCTTTAGTGAAAAACGTTTACAGGAAATGGCTGATAAATGCGCAAATAAATGGTCATCTGCCGCCACCTGCTGGTTATAGTGGTAATTAATGTCTTTTTTATTTTTAAATAAGAGTTTTCTATCAAATGTTGTATTTCCTACATCTTGAAACATTTGGTTTTACAAATGGGGGCAATCTCAGAAGGATGAACAAATAATGTTTTTGGTCATCAAATTAAAAATAACATTTAAAATGCTGGAAAAATGTTGTGCGTGTCTAATTACAGACACAGCGTTTCTTATTCAAACATTCCTATTAGCTTCGTCTTTAATGCATTCAATAAAACTGGTTTATTGGCAAATTAAGTAAATGTGATAACTGCATTAAAACATTAAAAGTCAACCACTGATGGTTTTGAGTCGATGTACAGAATGAACAGCTAATAGTTCACAGGAAATGCCCGAGCTGGCTTAACGACAACCAGGAAGTAACCGTGCATGTGCACAGTAAAATCCCCAGCGTTAAATCAACTCTGCTCAGAGTACATATGGTCCCTCTCGAAATAGTGTTAAAGTAACACTGAAGCAGAGTTAAAGTTAATGAGATAATTAAGCAATTAATAAGGCTGTTCTTGTGTTTCTCTTTTCTTCAGTGATTCTGCTTGTTAACAGCAGGTGTTCATCACTAATGTGCAATTATTGCTTAATTATCTCATTAACTTTAACTCTGCTTCAGTGTTATTTTAACACTATTCAGAGAAGGACCATATGTACTCTGAGCAGAGTTGATGTAACTCTGATGATTTTTCCTTTGTGGTCAATTGAGCTGAATAATCACACTGAATAATGTCAAGCCGAATAATCTTCTGCTTGCTTTGTTTCATAATTGACTGATTTTGCAAAACTGACACTTTAATTGAACTGAACTGAATCAACATTGAACTGACTTGAGCTGAATAATGACATTGTCTTTTTACAGCAGCTTTGTTTGTATCATTGATCCTGTTATTTTCCTGTTTATGACTGTGAAGTTGCTTTGAAACAATCTGTATTGTATAAAGCGCTATAGAAATAAAGGTGACTTATTTGTAAGTCATGGCAAGTTTGCTTTTGTGATCCGTGTCCGTTTGCACTTCAGAAATAAGCTTCATTATTAATTCTTCTCGGTTTTCAATGTTTTAATTTTCTTGATTCAGTTTTGAATGTCATTCATTTAAGAGCCATCTGATCATAATGGCTCTGGACTATGTTAATGCAGCATGTCAATACTTTAATGTTTCATTTATCCTGCCCTTTATATTTAATGAAAACCTTCTTCCAGCTGGTCCGTTGGTTATTTTTCATTTAGCAGGTGCTTTTATCCGGAAAGATCCACTGTGCGTTTATTATAAGTGCAGTCCCTCTGGAGCTGAAGGTCACTGAAGTGACAGGAGATCACAGACACTTACTCATTTAAGAATCAACCTACTAGAGGTTTAAACCTACAACCTTTGGATGACCCACTGAGATCTTGTGATGTGAGCTACCAGTCAAAAGTTTGGGGTCAGTAAGAGAAGTCTCTTTTGCTCATCAAGGCTGAATTTATTTGTTTAAAAATACAGCAAAAATGGTAATAATGTGACATATTTTTGCAATTTAAAATAACTGTTTTCTATGTGAACATATGTTAAACTGTAATTTATTCCTGTGATCAAAGCTGAATTTTCAGCATCATTACTGCAGTCTTCAGAGTCACATGATCCTTCAGAAATCATTCTGATATGATGATTTGATGCTTAAGAAACATTTCTGATTATTATCAGTGTTGAAAACAGTTGTGCTGCTTCATATTTTGGTGGAAACTATTGTACATTTTTTTTCAGGATACTTTGATGATTAGAAATGTATTTTTTTGCAACATTATAAAAGTCTTTACTGTAACTTTTTTTAAAAATCAATTTAATGCATCCTTGTTGAATGAAATTCATTTGTTAAAAAAATTTCTTATCACAGACTTTTTAACTGTAGTATGTATAGGGCACAAATTTCATGATTCGATTTGATTTAGATTCACAAGCTTGTGATTCGATTCTGATTCAATTAAATTAAATTCGATTCTATAGGAGTCAGTTGGTAGATTACTATAATATTGAAGGTTAAAATTAACTGATTTGTTTACAAACACTTAAATTACACGCAATTAAGTTTTTATAATAATAATGTTATAATACTAACTTTACAGTTACATAATTATATTTCTACCCCAAATCGTTTTCTGAAATATAAACATTTAAATGGTGGCTGTCATAAAAACGATGGATTTATTCAAACATGCATTAAATATTGAAAGACATTAAAAATTATAATGAATATGGTGCACATTTTTAGCAAAATGTTCCTCTCCAAAGTTTTTCTAGCTGACTAATGAGTTTATGGTCACTGAATATGTTTGTTCTGAGGTAAATGTGACGTTTCGTGACATTGTTTACAAGCTGTTTTATTGACGTCTTTCTGAGGTTGAAACACTGATTGAGCGATTACACAAGACATGATACAGATTTCGGTAAGTTGTACTGTATCTTTGAACATACCTTCAGATGTTCATTCATGTTTATTTCGTGCTGTAACTGGTATTAAAGCTTCACTCTGTTGCTTCTCTTGAACGGAGGCAATACAGTGATCTGTCGGCGCCAAAACTATTTATTTTTTGAATAATAAAATGTTTAAAAAAATATTTTTTTCGTAATAAAATGGACAGAATTTGAAATCTGAGACTTTGTTTCATATCAAAAGTACAAAGCACCATGCTTATCGTGCTTTATTGGATGGCAGGTGGCCAGGCGCGTTACATGCGTTCATTCATCAACTGAAAACAGACTAAACTAATCTATTCTTGGCATTTAAGAATCAATATCGGTTCATAAAAATGAGAATCGATAAAAATCGAGAAATCAATATTTTTTACCCAGCCCTAGTATTATATATTACACCTCAAAATGGGTTGATATAACTCAGAATAATTCATAAGATATCCTTAAGAGCTTGATTGCTTCTCCTAAATAGAATCAATGAATAGAAAAGGCAATATGAATTTCTCTCTGTCTGTCCTGAAGAAAGAAAGAGCAACGGTAACACTTTACATTAAGGTTCCCTTCGTGAAGGGTTTATAAAGGTGTTCATTAATGACTAATAACTCATTTACAAATGCATTATAAAAAACGTTGACGTTATAACTGCATGAATAAAAAGACGACTAATTGTGAATAAATATATTTATTAAAGGATTAGTCCACTTTTAGATAAACTTTTCCTGATAATTTTCTCATCCCCATGTCATCCAATATGTCCATGTCTTTCTTTCTTCAGTCTAAAAGAAATTAAAGTTTTTGATGAAAACATTCCAGGATTTTTCTCCATATAGTGGACTTCAATGGGCACCAAACAGTTGAAGGTCAAAATTACAGTTTCAGTGCAGCTTCAAATTCTTCTACATGATTCCAGATGAGAAATAAGGGTCTTATCTAGTGAAACCATCGCTCATTTTCTGAAAAAAAAAAAGAAAATTATATAAGTTTTAACCATAAATGCTCATCTTGAACTAGCTCTCCTCTTCTTCTTCTTTATTAGAATTCCAGCAGTGTAGACACTGTTAAGTGTATTACTGCCCTCCTCAGGTCAAAGTTTGAACTAATTGTTATGTACTAGCATATTGCATATAAAAATTAGTTCAAACTTTCACCTGTAGAGGGCAGTAATACAGAAGATAAAGAAGAAGAAGAAGAAGAAGAAGAAGAAGAAGAAGAGAGCTAGTTCAAGATGAGCATTTATGGCAACCTGGTCTCATAGGAGAGACGTACCAGTGGGCACGTTTTCGCGAGACACAAAATTACGTACCGACAAGTACGTATCGCTGCAGTTTCCGACAGAAACGGACGCTAGAGGCCGGTAAAACGCCGATAAGCGCTTTTGCTCGTTTTCACGCACGGTTTCGACGACGGCCGGGGTCGGATTATGGATTCGTAAAGACTCGTTTTGACGTTTCCTTGCGCAATATCATGTCATGACTTCAAAACGCATCCGACCAGAGTGCCCGATTTGTAAACGAACGTACTTTGGACTTTCCGGCTCTACGCGTTTCGCTTTTTTTGGCCGTAACCAAGCTTGCTCGGTAGCTCGGCCGATACGGAGTTGGACTTACGGAGAGGAGTCGACTCCCCCTGCCTGGGTACGAATCCCGTGAAAGGCGACTGACGGCAAAAAAAAAAAAAAGAGCTCAAAGAGAGATCTAAACGAGCTGAAAAATGAAAAAAAAAAAAGAACACGCTTTTGGCGCCGCTCAGTGGACATTTCAGAGCGAAACTGCAGCGATATGTACTCACAGGTACGTTTTCGTCATGAGACCAGGTTGATTTATGATTAAAACTTATATAATTTTCTTTTTTTTTTCAGAAAATGAGAGATGGTTTCTCTAGATAAGGCCCTTATTTCTCATCTGGGATCGTGTAGAACAATTTGAAGCTGCACTGAAACTGTAATTTTGACCTTCAACTGTTTGGTGCCCATTGAAGTCCACTATATGGAGAAAAATCCTGGAATGTTTTCATCAAAAACTTTAATTTCTTTTAGACTGAAGAAAGAAAGACATGGACATCTTGGATTACATGGGGGTGCATAAATTATCAGGAAAAGTTTACTTAAAAGTGGACTAATCCTTTAAGCATTTATAACATGTGAGTTAAAAATGGTTCACTATTTGGCACTATTTCTTATTCATGCAGTTATAACTGCTTATCAGCAATTTATAATGCATTTGTAAATTTACAAAGGGAACTTTAATGGAAAGTGTTACCAGAACAACAAACTATTTCCTATGCAGCCCATATGGAAATATATTTCTACCTGAAAATATATGCACTGATGATCATACAACATTTAAACTAGATTCTTTAAACAAGTATGCGATCAGAAATTTTGTTTGAATATAATATTTAAATTTTGTCTTTCTCTCTATTATGTACTTCCTCATAATTATAAAAGGGAAGCATAATTTGCCTTTACATTTTACACTTTTATATTAGTTAGATTGATTGATTCATTGATGAGTAAGATATATGGCAAATCCACCATCTTCTGATTATATGAAAAGTATGAATCTCTCTCACACACACACACACACTGGATGTGCTGTGGACAATGAGGAAGGGAAGGAGTATTTACTTAATTCTGCTTTCATGGCCATCTCGTAGGACGGCGGGAGGTGAGTGAGGTTCTGGAAGGAGCGGGAGAACGACAGGTCGTACGGCTCTGTCTGGGATGTCAGGATGTTGTTCAATCTCGGCTTCTCTGCGGGGTAGAAAGAAAAAGAGGCAGAGAGAAAGAGAAAGATGAAACACATCCGATACAAGAGAAGCACTTCCAGCTCTGTGTTTGCGCGGGCCGCCATGGCATCTGTCTGAGTGTGTGTGTGTTGAATAAGTTTTGAAGAACTTGTTTAATGAGGGTGAGAGTTGGTCCGGGCAGCTGCTTACCCAGTAAAACACTTGTTGGGAATGTCATTCCCTCATTTTAACTGTGTGCTCATGAGACTACGCACTGCCAGGCCTGGGATCTCCAAACTATTTTCAGCGGCATGTGTTTCTAGACTCGCATACACTCTAAAAAAACACTGGGTTAAAAACAAGCAAAGTTGGGTTGAAAATGGACAAACCCAGAGATTGGGTTGTTTTAACCCAGCGGTTGGGTTAAATGTTCGCACAACGTGCTGGGTAGTTTTATTTAACTCAACTATTGTTAAAACCACAATATGTCTGGCTTTAAATGAACCCAAAATAGGTTGGAAAATTAAAAATCAGACACATAATTTTTAGAGGTAACAATAATAATCAAAAGGTGAACATTTATTAATAAGCAATTTAATAAATGTTTATTGTTTAATTATTATTCATTAAACTTATTAATAAATATTCATTTCTAACATACTTTGGGTTCATTTTAAGCAAGCAATACAGTAAATTGTAACCAATAGTTGGGTTAAATAAAACTACCCAGCAGGTTGGGCAAACATTGCTGAGTTAGTTCATTTTCTACGATGCTGTTTTTAACCCAGCATTTTTTAGAGTGTATATGACATTACATAGGCACACATATGTCAGAGCACATACACGGCAAAAGGGATATTCTTTCTCATAAGTATTTTAGTCTTGTCTTTATTTTAGGGTCTTATAACTAGTTGCTAATTAGCATGCATATTACTAGAATATTGGCTATTTATTAGTACATATTAAACGCATATTAATGTTCTGCATGACCTTATTCTACATTCTTAATCCTACCCAATACCTAAACTTAACAACTAACTTACTAACTATTAATAAGCAGTAATTAGGACTTTATTGAAGGAAAAGTCATAGTTAATAGTGAATGTGTGTTCCCTATACTAATGTGTTACCAAACATTCTTTCTTAAATAATTCTTAAAGCAGGAAACATTTACTCAAGAAGCAAAATTACATCAGATATGAAGTCTGTTTTCTGGAAAAACTATTAAAATTAAGTGACTTTATGCTTAAAACAAAATCAAATGTGTTTTAAGTATGAACTCAATTAATTTTTATACCTTTTTTCAGAAAACAAGACTTAAGACCTTACGTAATTTTGCATCTCAAGTAAATTTATCTTGATTTAAGAATGTTTTAGATATCTGTACTGGAAAACGAGACAAAAATACTAGGAAAATAGATTTTGTGGTGTAGTGATAGACATTGTAGAAGTACAGAGACCAACACAGAGCAACTGAACACATAAAAAGACCAACACTGAGAGACTATAGAGATTCAGTTCTACATTCACAGACTATAATGAGAATGAGAAATTATACACATGTGCAACAACATGTGTACTACTTACCATAGTGCTCTATTCGGTGTCCTAACAAACCCAAGTGAGAAAAACAAAATCAGTAACTTTTTAATTCACGGTGTGACATATTATAGGGTCATTCTGTGTCAGATCAACCACATTTCAGAAACTTGCCTGTCTAAAATTTTAGTGAAAACTCACTTTTTTTTTTTATGTAGAAAGACAAGCAAAAATATACATGAAAGCCAAAAAATTAAATGTCATGGATGTATATTTACTTATTAATCCACTATTTGGAGAGAGCAGTTAAAATGGCAATTTAATCACTACAAAATGACTTTTTTTTCCTCAGCTGTTTACAAAGTGACACATTGGGTAAAATTCAACAATTTGCACATGGAGCCATATTGAGATCCCCATATCTCTGGGATTGAACCATATGGGGCCTTAAAAATTAAGATTTCAAAAGAAAAGTTTGTTGAGAACCAAAATCTAGAAGGATATTAAGATATCTTTTTCTTTCTTTCTTTCTTTCTTTCTTTCTTTCTTTCTTTCTTTCTTTCTTTCTTTCTTTCTTTCTTTCTTTCTTTCTTTTCTTTCTTTTCGTTACAGGCACACAAACTTTAGAAAAGGAAAATTTTTGCCACTCATTCAGGAATGTTCTATGCAGTTGTTTTGACAGAAGAAAACAAGACAAATATGTAGACAATATGTAGACATATTTGTTCTTCAGACATTCCTCTTTTAAAGAAAACAACGACAACAACAAAAAACATGTATGCAAAGTGAACCTCATTTGGATTTCGACCATTGAAAATGGGTAAAATTCAACAATTTGGATGTAGATTCACTTTGGGATCCCCATATCTCTGGGATTGAACCATATAGGGCCTTAAAAATGAAGATTAAAAAAGAAAAGTTTGTTAAGAACTAGAATCTAAAAGGATATTAAGATATCTTTCATGTTTCTTGAGTTACAAGCAGACAAACTTTGGAAAAATAATATTTTTTGGCACTCAGACAGGAATGTTTTATGCAATTGTTTTGATATAAGGAAACAAGATACATTTCTAGTTTCAGCATTATTTGTTCTTCAGACATTCCTCTTCAAAAGAAAGAAAAAAAATCAACTGTATGCAAAGTGAACCTCATTTCAATTTTGACCATTGAAAATGGGTAAAATTCAGTAATTTGGACAGAGTCACATTGGGATCCCTATATCTCTGGGATTTAACCATCGAGGACCTTAAAAATTAAGATTACAAAAGAAAACTTTGTTAAGAACCAACATCTAAAAGGATATTAAGATATCTTTCATATGTCTTGAGTTACAGGCACACAAACTTTGGAAAAAGAATATTTTTGCCACTCAGACAGGAATGTTCAATGCAGTTGTTTTGACAGAAGAAAACAAGACACATTTCTAGTTTCAACATTACTTGTTGTTCAGACATTCCTCTTTAAAAAAAGAAAAGAAAAAAAAAGCAGTATGCAAAGTGAACTTCATTTGGATTTTGATGACTAAAAATGGGTAAAATTCATCAATTTGGATGCCCATATCTGTTATTAAACCATATAGGGCCGCTAAAAATTTATTCATGGAGCCATACTGAAATCCTCATATGTCTGGAATTGAACAATGTAGGGCCTTAAAAATAAAGACACCAAAAGAAAAGTTTGTGAAAAACCAAAACTTAAAAGGATATTAAGATATCTTTAATATTTATTGAGTTACAGACATGCAAACTTTGGAGAAAAAAGATGAAAAGTGCTTCTCCCCATTTTTGAACTGTCACTGTTGGCATATAATGAAACAAAGATTGTTAAAGTCAACAGATTTTACTAACAGACCTACCAGTTTCTGTGTAAAATCAAAATAATGATGCTGCCATCTTTCTAAAGTCATTTTTACACCCCTGTAATCTGACTCAAAATCCCCCCTCTACAAAATAGTGCATTACACAGTAAATATACATCCATGAGATTTAATATTTTGTCTTTATTCTCCATTTATGTATTTCTTTCACCAAAAAAAACAAAACAAAACAAAACAAAAAAACATTAAAATCAAATTTTTAGCCGGGGGCCTGACATGGAATGACCTGACAGTGATTTAATGTGAAGTGACCACATCATTATTATTGGAGTGAGCTGATATTAACTTCTTCTAGACCAGTTTGCTTTCAATGATATGCACACAAGGAGGCTGATTTAATTGAGTGCAAAAGCTAATGGTATCATCACTCCAACGCGAGAGAAGTGTGCTTACAGTCTGAAAAGCTTTTTCACACAAAATCAAATTTGGGAAGGCGAGATATAGTCCGAATAATTACAATTGTGGCTTTTCAATAACGTCGGCAAACTGTGCAGATCCGATTAGCATACTGTTTTGTTACAGAAACCTCCCTGCTAGCAGGCCATTTACAGGCTAAGCTTTTAATTTCCTGTCAAGAGACTGTTTTTTTGTCAAAGCCCTGCTTTTTTTCCCCAATCACATTTTTGGTGAAAGCCGTCTCTGATCTTGAGGACTGTCGGGGAGTTAAGCATCTCAAGTAATGGAGATTATCAGCGCTCTTTTGATGAGGCTAATTACGAAAATCTTTTCTGGAGATAAAATCTAGCTCCATTAATTACATCGCACTGATATTATCCACCATGTTCTTCACACTTCAAAACATCTGCATGTGGAAGACACTGATGTCGTCATAAATCAATTAAACTCTGAGCCGCTTTTGAGAGTTATTTCATAAGCAGCACATACTGCGGACAAAACGAATGAATGAATTTGATGGAAGCAAAGGTGTTAAACAACTCACCGATTTTAGGTGTGTGTGACCCAGTGAGATCCAGATGGCTGGTGTAGTCGTGTGGATGGTTATCTGTCAAAAGAAAACGAAGGAAAAACTGGTGTGGTTTAATGTATTCCATATTAATTAATCAACGTGACAGAGTCTGTGCCATTTCTACACAGAAAACACGACGATTTTTCCATTCGGCAGATGCTTCTGGAAGACAATATGTCTTTGTTTACAGTAGAAAACATCTGTACAGCACCCAAAAGAAGGGCAGAAATCCCCTGAGACTCATCAAGAACACGTATAGAAAAGCTTTAGAGAGGAAAACAACATTAAATCAACAATAAACTGTAATAACCACAGCTTTAAAGCCTTTAAACAAATAAACAAAAAATAATAAAACCGATATTGCTCCATTTCTGCTAATCAGGGTTTGCTTTTGAAACTGAAATTAAACTATATGATCTCAGGGATACGAGGTTCATAAAAGGACTGCATGAAAACAACAAGACTTTAACTTTTTCAGAAGAAGTGATGTTGACACCACATAAAAGTTTGGAAAGGTTTTAAGAAGAAGTTTCTTCTGCTCACCAAGGCTACATTTATTTGATCAAAAAATACAGTAAAATTGTGAAATATTATTACAATTCAAAATAAGTGTCTTCTATGTGAATATATGTTAAGTTGTAATTTATTCCTGTGATCAAAGCTGAATTTTCAGCATCATTACTGCAGTCTTCAGTGTCACATGATCCTTCAGAAATCATTCTAATACGATGATTTGCTCATGAAACATTTCTTATCAATGCTGAAAACAGTTGTGCTGCTTCAAATGTTTGTGTAAACAGTTAAAAACTTTTCACTGGTATAGTGAAAGTGCTGCAGGAAGAGTTACAAATACTTTGAGCAAAAGCAATCGACCCTTTGCCAGGTATTTGATTGACAGGCGATCTGACCAATCATAACGCAGAATCCGCCATTTTGTCTGACAAACAAACCAGACAGTAGAGTTAGTAGATTAACACTGGTGGACTTTAACTTAAAAAATAGTGTGTATTGACATTTTTCCGTGGTTCAAACAACATACCTTCTGATGTTCATTCATGTTTATTTTGTGCTACAGCTAGTAGTAAAGAGGAAGAGATAATCTGTTAATTTGCCTCTTGAACTGAGGTGCTACAGAGATCTGTCATGACACATTAAAGGGCCACAAAACTGTATTTATTGTTTGAATTTCTTTAAAAAAAAAAAAAAAATTCATACTAAAAGTTACCTTCTCAGTGTCCTCTTTGCTCTGCAATGTATTTTTCACTGCGCGAGAACATGATGTGTGGCGAGAGAGTCCTGTCGGACGTAGCAACAGTAATTACAGGGGGCGGGTAAGTGCTAAGGACACTATTATCTATTATCACAGCTGTATCGTAAAGGTAAGTCAACATGATATTCAAGAGCGTTTTATTGTTCTGAGGTTTGGAATCACGCTTGCTAATTTTTAAGGACTCATCTAAGGGTTTTATGTAACACTCTTGCATTCAGTAGACAAATAAAAGGCGACTTCATGACACTTCAGTGTCATTTACACAATTATATCTCATTAGCCAACAAGATCGTCGATAACGACAGCATGAAAACATGTGATTAACATTAGCAGATTTGACCCGGTTAAATTTTCCTACAACGCAGAGGCAAATCAGCAATGACAGATTATCCGGTTACAACAATCCTCTTGGAGCACTTAGAGGGAAAAACAACATGTAAACAACAACGTGCGCATGATATTCTTTGACATTAATGAGAAGACTCATTGAAAATCACTCAAAAAAACAACAACAAAGATTTACTTTTCTCTCTAGATGTCCCGGCTATGCAACTCAAAACACAAAGCGGAAAAACACGCTGAGTTTGGTGTAATCAGTGAGCAGTTTTCAACCATCACAGAGCTTGTTCGGTCTCTTCTGGTTGGTGGATTTGAGGGTGAAAGCAGAACAGAGAAGTGCAGATGATTAGGTGCATTTCCACAGCAGAAAACACAGTCCAATTACACAATGTAGCGCTGCATGCTAAATCGGCAGGGCCGCTAGCTGATGTCCCACTCAAACAGCCCGCTTTGATCAAGGGACCAATTATCCAGTCTTCACTCCGCTGCGTAAATGAACTTGTTTGGTGCTTTCAGACAGGAAACAGCTTTCCTTTGCTTCACACGGACACACACAACACACTTTGCAGCCTCACTACACAAACCGAAACCTGCTTTTCATCCGAAATGACTCAGGAGAGCGCTTGAAAGAAGAAATATCTCTGGATGGAACATTGCAGAAACAAAAAAGCTTTACATGACGCCTGAAAACAGTCAGCTAAAGTGAAGCTTTCCGAAAGTTTGTTTTTGAACACGCAGAGACGGGATCAATTAGCTTCAAATGGTGATCCAAAACATCTTCAGCTCAACGTTGACAGAACAACAACACACGCTGTCAAACCACGGCAGTCCCTACATGCAGCGGTGGAATCTGTGCCAATATCTGGATAATAAACATTAAATAAAGCACAACAGGGACTGTCCACTGAAGTATTGTTCCACTGATTTTTTCTAAAGTGATTCCAAAAGATTCAACAGTAACACCGTGTCCTAACCAGACGCGTCGTGATAAGATTCCAGCGACAAGCAATTTGACTGTCCGCACTAGACGCGACGCGACAATGAGACGCGATAAAATCAATCAAAAACCACAGCCAATTAGAAGAGAGTGTGGACGGGCTCTCTCGGCAAGACACAATGAAATGGGCAAGTACATAGTAAAATTCATAAATATTACACCATTTAAACATTATCTAAAGTACATATAGAGTGACTGAACCAATCTTTGTCATAGAATACACTTGTTTGTTTGCATTGAGTTGACAGTTTGAACGTTCTTGTGCCCATTTATTTATTTTCAAGATCTGAGGTGAATCAGCCAGTGTTGTTTTCATTACAGCTAAAAAGCTGGGAACACAGAATGATATTCAAACTCACATTAGACGCTTTTAACATTAAATAAAGCATATAAACAGTACCTGATATTATCAATGCCATACTTTGTGTTGCTGTTCCAGCTGCGACGTCACAGAGAAATAGAAACCGTTTCTAAAATAGAATCGTCGTGTGTCGCCGTCGCAGCTGGTTAGGACAAAAACTCCAATTAACATGGAAAAGATGCCTTTTATCACATGTCGCAGCGTCGGGTGCGTCTGGTTAGGACACAGTGTAACGAAATGTTATAAATGTTAAACCAACAAGCTCCAAGAAAAATCAGAATTTTACACTTTTTGAAACAAAACATATAAGAAGATTGTGAAAAATAAAACAGGTTCAAAACTGTGTATTTAATTGTGCATATTTAATTAGGTAATGTCTTATTTGCTTATTATGAAAAAGGTCAAGGTACGCACATCCAAGGCCAGGTGCAAGATCAAAAAAAAATATTAAATAATCCAAAGGAGATCTGCACACTGTTTCTCCCTTTATTTAACAAAGTTTAAAAGTGGCAACGTTTCGGTCAGAGACCTTTGTCAGGCAGGCAAAGTTACAAATACTTTGAGCAAAAGCAATCGACCCTTTACCAGGTATTTGATTGACAGGCGATCTGACCAATCATAACGCAGAATCATTTTGTCTGACAAACAAAACAGACAGTAGAGTTAGTAGATCAACACTGGTGGACTTTAACTTGAAAAATAGTGTGCATTGACATTTTCCCGTGGTTCAAACAACATACCTTCTGATGTTCATTCATGTTTATTTTGTGCTACAACTAGTAGTAAAGAGGAGGAGATGATCGGTTAATTCGCTGCTTGAACTGAGGCGCTACAGCAATCTGGTCTCTGAAGGTTTCTGACCGAAACGTTGCCACTTTTAAACTTTGTTAAATAAAGGGAGAAACAGTGCGCAGATCTCCTTTGGATTATTCAATTTGCTTATTTAAACATTACATTTCAGAAAACCTAACAATTATTTTGACATACTGTGATTAATCAACTGGGGACGGACGAACAGACGGAATAGATAGATAGATAGATAGATAGATAACATAGGAAAAAAACTCATAGACCAAAGTTGTAGTGTCCATCGAAACATGTAAACAATGAATTAATTATTGGCGCACATTTAATTCATCTTCCCTCCACCAGATGTCAATTAAAAAATGGTGCCCTTCGATGTGACACTCTGTCCCTTTAAGCTGCTTTCAAATGGTGCATTCTCTGAATTTACATATTTTGATGAAGATTCTCAGCCCTGGTGTCAAAACCAAATGTCAAACAGCCCCTCAAGCACTGGAAGTTATTTCTACATCCTCCCATCTCCTAAAAACAGGGAGTTTGCTGACAGAGGTCACGACCCTCACCCCCCATGTCAGTTATGCGACACGTACGGGTGTGAATTCATTATACGATCATGCAGAGAAATTAAAATGATCAGTTTCAATGCCTGTAGACTGTTAAAATCACCATGACAGTAGTCCATATTTGTGTGCTATATTCTGAAATCATTTGATAGCTTTATGTTTTTGGAGTTTGGCGGATTTTGGGAAAGAACAGAGTCTCATTTTGTGGAAGTACATGAGGGTGAAACTATTCCTTTAATAAAACACACAGAGCTGCTTTGTGTATTAAATATGTTACGTAAAATTGTGTGAATCATTCAGTGAATTCAGTCTAGCACATGAATCTGTACTTAAAAGGCAGAGTTATTCAACAGACAGTGACAATATTCCCCAAGGCTTGAACAAACCACTTTCTGAAGTGTCCTGCAGGCTGCAAACACTTGTGGATGTTAATCAAACGCTGAGAGATCTCCGAGCGGCCACTACTGTACAACACACTCCAGCTGACCTGATTAACTTGAGCCTCTATTCATTTCAATAAAACACACAGCTGAAAATATCCCTGACGCTCTGACTAAACAGCTCTCAGACTTAAACAGCTTTTCCCAAAAAAATAATTTCTTCTGTGATATTACTTGATATTATCCATCACAAAAAAGATCATTTATTTAGCTATAATGCCTGAATGATTATGCCTCACATATTTCACCCTAATAGCTAAAAAGAAAACAGGAAATTATATTTTGGATAAAGAAAACTTAAAAAAAAAAAATAATCATACGTTTTTCACCAGAATAAAGCTAAATAAATGAATGTTAATAAATCAGGTTTATTATCTTAAAACATTTATCATAAAAACATTTTCATAACTTGGAATAAAAAAAAGAACTGAAATAAATAAATAAATAAATAAATAATAAAATATAAAAAACTTAAACTTTCAGCAAGTTGCCAATGCAACATTTCTCACTTTCATTTAATTGAAGCTGAAATACTAAAATAACTAAAATAAAAACAAAAATAATAAAAACACAATATAAAAACGACCAAACGAAACATAAATGTAATAAAACAGTGGTTCTCAACTCCAGTCCTCGGGACCCACTGCTCTGCACATTTTGTATGTCTCTCTTATCTGACACACTCAGTTCAGTTCGTGCAGTCTCTCCTAACGAGCTGATGATCTAAATCAGGTGTGTTAAATAAGGGATACATACAAAATGTGCAGAGCAGTGGGTCCCGAGGACTGGAGTTGAGAAACACTGTAATAAAACACAACAAAATGACTAAAACTTTAACTAAAATGAAAACAGAAAATATAAAATACAAAAATAAATTCTAATTCAAAATATTAAAAACAACCTATAATAGAATGCTCTGTTCAACCCATATCGCAATTACCGTAATTTCCAGATTTCACAACATTGTACTCAGAGCTGTTCACGTCCTTAGACTCTGAATTATGCGTTTCTATCAATGCCTAAATGAATCTGCAGTGGTCAGGTGGTCAAGTCAGAGCACTCAGTTTTTACTCAGTCAAATTCAAAATTACCCATTTACAAGTTGAAATTACAAGTTCTACAAGGACGTGAATGCATGTTACAAATTGGAATTGACATGGAATCAACATTGGCATGAATGCACCTCTATATCAGTGATACTAAAATAAACCTGGTCACTATGCAAAAAAACTTTTTGCTCATATAAGCTTCATTTTCGTAATGCAAAACATTTTTCTATATTTATCTATTTGATTCTGGGGTGAAACATGGACATGTTTTTCATTAGCTTCACCCATATGTTTTGGCATATGTGTTTGACTTTATGCAAAAAAAAAAAAAAAAATCTGGGTGGTTGCCAGGCTGTTTCAAAACTATTGCTAACGAGATCAAGTGAAAAGCATCCTGCACTCTTAAAGGGACCTATTATGTCCCTTTTTACAAGATGTAATATAAGTCTCTGGTGTCCCCAGAATGTGTCTGTGAAGTTTCAGCTCAAAATCCCCCATAGATCATTTATTATACTATGTTGTAAATGGCCATTTTTAGTGGAAGGAGAAACATGCTGTTTTCGTGCATATAGCTTTAAATGCAAATGAGCTGTTGCTCCCCACCCCGCTTTCCAGAAGAGGGCGGAGCCTGTACAGCATGTGCCTCGGATACTCTGCCAAAAACTAAAACATCTGTTTGGTTTGATTATCATCTCTATCGCGATCACGTTCACGTGACATTGCAGTTCTTCATCATCATGAAAGTTATTATCGGCATGCGTTTTAAAGCGTTATCAGTGTAAACTTCTGATATATGGTTTTCTGAGCGCACACATCCGAAGCACGCGCACAAAAAGCTGCCTTTCAGTTGGCACGTCGTGTGAGTATTAAACTAAGTTCTCTTTCACGTCTTCTTGCATTTAAACTGCATGCGTTTTAAAGCCATTTTAGTCTAAACGTCTGATATATGGTTTTCTGAGTGCACACATCCAAAGCATGCGCACAGAAAGCTGGATGTCAGACGGCGTGTTGTGTGAGTATTAAACTAAGTTCTCTTTCACGTCTTATTGTGCTTAAACTGCATGCATTTTAAAGCCATTTCAGTCTAAACTTCTGATATATGGTTTTCTGAGCGCACACATCCAAAGCACACGCACAGAAAGCTGGATGTCAGATGGCGTGTTGTGTATTAAACTAAGTTCTCTTTCACGTCTTATTGCACTTAAAATGCATGCCTTTTAAAGCCATTTCACTCTAAAGTTCTGATACATGGTTTTCTGAGCGCACACACCCGAACCACATGCACAGAAACTGGATGCTAGACGGTGCGTGAGTATTAAACTAAGTTCTCTTTCACGTCTTTTTGCACTTAAACTGTCAAATATACACAAGGTTATGTCAAAAACACACAAAAACAATCGGTTATGTCTGTGAACGTAAACAGCAGGGAAAGAAATCACATGTGGATATCAGATCTGTGTATTAAAGTGACAGCAGCATAATACCTACTGCTATATATGCTGTTAATATAAATCAAACAACAAAAGAAAAACAGAAACAGACTATGTGCAGCTCACTCAGGGGAGGAGCTAAGCGAATAGGGCAGAGACATGGGCGGGGCCTGTGCAACATCGGAGCACATTCCTGAACGGCTCATTTTCATGGGGAAAATAATTTACCACAATAGGGTGGTGGTTGTTTACACACACTACATAAATATGTTCAAAAACAATATAAAAGTGAATTTTGCATAATAGGTGCTTTAAGTCTCTATAATATTCTGGTCTCTAAAGGTGGCTCAGTCCCTTGTTTTAAGTAAGTCATCCGTTTGCTCTTCTGCCAGGAAGAAAAATGAGTCAAATTGTTTAGAAAATGGATAGCACACATTTCATCTTAATCAGTTAGATTTGCAGCAGGAGGCCTTTACAGCACCTTTCAGCATCACATTGGCACAGGAGCAGCAGCTGTCTGTTGCTTTAAGAGCGAGAGCTCACATCCAGGCCGCTTTCTAAATGTAAGTGCCCTACATTGACGGTCTGCAGGGGGAACGGGCCATTTCACAGCTCTCAGCTGGCAATGGGGATCAAACTGCTCTGTGCGGCTTTGCCTCCATCCCACCAGCAGCCCTTTCAGAAGAGCTCTAATTTCTGTCCGGAACAGATGGAGGAATCAACTTGCTTTAAAGTCAACACCAAACCAAAATTGACCCTGTTTATTTACTTTCTTAATGCACATTCCTGGTCATATCATGCACAATTCATCAGCGCACAGTAGGAAAACCTTCATCATGGTGATCTTTCATGAAACCCAAATAACAAGCTCTGTATCTGAAACAACTTTTATTTACAACTTCATATTTTTTGAACCTACCAATCCAACCAATCATTTCCTGTATTTAACACCCGATTCTGACAATCCAATCAATTCCTGCAGGATAAAATCAAGTCCTGTCCTGAATCTCTTCTAGATGAATTTCCATAGTTTCACTTAGAAAATTTCAGATTACAGAAGATGGGTTGCAAATGCTTTTTCTTGTTTCTAGATGAATACTTTATATAGATATACACACAGAGAAAAATACAAAATATAATATAGTACCATTCAAAAGTTTGGTTATTATCAGTGTTGAAAAACAGTTGTGCTGCTTCATATTTTTGTGGAAACCGTGAATCATTTTTTAAATTTCAAAGTTCAAAAGTTCACTTCATGTATTTTCCCCTCTTCTTTGGATTTCTCTCAGCCCACACCAGTTTTATCATATTTATCTGAATTTACCCCAGTGTCTCACAGTTATCTGGTACAAACTCTCCAACAAATAAAGCCCACCTTTTGTTCATTGGACGCTGTCCAACCTCGTCTTTTATTAGATACATTTGACATTATCAGTCCCCGTTTCTTATCAGTAATTAATAATAGTTTGACCAGTGGAATAGTGCCATCTTATTTCAAACTTGCCATTGCGCAGCCACTACTCAAAAAGACAAATCTTGATCCAACTCTCCAAAATAAATAAATCTCTAAATTATAATTTTTATCAAAGGTTTTGGAGAATGTTGTGTTTAACCAGCTTTCTTCTTCTGATAAATATCAGTCTGGATTTAGAGCACAGCATAGCACAGAGTCTGCGTTGCTCAAAGTATTACATGATCTATTGTTTTCTGTCGACTCTGGTAATTGTGCTGTTCTAATTTTGCTCGATCTCAGCGCGGCATTCGACACTCTTGATCATGGCATTCTTTTAAATCATTTAGAGCTTACTGGGATCCAGGGTTGTGCTTTAAATTGGTTTGCTTCATATTTAAAGGATTGAACCTTTTCTCCGGAGACTGGCAACTATTTGTCATCTCACGCACTGTATTTCTATGGGGTTCCACAGGGCTCAATTTTGGGTCCAATTTTCTTTTCTTTACATATGCTTCCTCTGTATACCATTTTTAGGAATTATAATGTACCTTCTGTTACACAGATGATATTCAGTATTACGTTCCCCTGACATCCAAAGGATGCTTCAAGTCTACAGTGTTCAATGATTGATGTCTACAGATGTCAAAAATTGAATGTCAGGCAAATTTTACAAAGCAGTTAAACAAAGCAAAGATGGAAGTCTTAATTTTTGGCCCCTCTGCTTCTATAGAGATGGTTGCCAGTAAACTAGGACCTGGTAACCTTCATACACATGCTAGAAACTTCTGCTTTGTCTTTTGAGAAACAGATCAATGCTGTAGTCAGAATTTGTTTCTATCATCTAAAGAATATAGCTCAAATGAATTCATTATTATCATCCAAAGATATGGAGTCTTTAATACATTCTTTCATTTCATCCCGATTGGATTATTGTAATGCATTGTACTTGGGTGTTTCACAGTCTCTACTGTCACATCTTCGGCTTGTCCAAAATGCTGCCGCTAGACTGTTGACTGGAACAAAGAAGAGGGAACATATTTCACCACTGCTGGTGTCTCTCCACTGGCTCCCAGTCAAACATTGTATTCATTTCATTCATTATTTTTTTGTGCATGGTTTGGCTCCTCCATATATTTCTGATCCAGAGACCTCTGGTCAAGCGACAGTTGTTTTTAAATGAGCTTTATAAATAAATATGACTGACTGACTGATTTGTTTGATATAGATTTTTTTTTTTAACATTATAAATATATTTACTGTCACTTTTAATCAATTTATTGCATTCTTGCTGAATAAAAGTATTCATTTCTTTTAAAAAATCGTACTAATCACAAACCAGGGTTGCCAGGTTTTCACAACAAAACCTGCTTAATTGCTACTCAAAACTAACCAAAAGTAGCCCAGTCGTATTTTAAGGGGGGTCCCCCAGTAAAAATCTCATCCTGTGGGGTAATACCAGTTCCCCTGGTAAAATTAGCATTCCAAGGGCTAAATATCACATTATTGGGGTTGCTTCAACCCGCGGACATGAAAAACAACCTGCGGCAACATTGTTAAAGTAGCCCAATTCCACGGGAAAACCGTAGACTTGGCAACACTGCCCCAAACCTTTGAATGGTAGTGCAAGTACATAAATACAGGCCTAAACATGCAGTCTATGAACACGTAGATTATAACAATTTACATTCCACAGTGACAGAAAGAGAATAAACTCTAA
Source organism: Ancherythroculter nigrocauda (assembly GCA_036281575.1). Classification (NCBI taxonomy): domain Eukaryota; kingdom Metazoa; phylum Chordata; class Actinopteri; order Cypriniformes; family Xenocyprididae; genus Ancherythroculter; species Ancherythroculter nigrocauda. Next base: position 61,983,160 of record VTFQ01000001.1, on the reverse strand, counting down.
TCAGACAGGAGTGTTGGACTCAGAAGCGTGACTAAGCTCCGTTCCAGCTGTGTTATCCATCATTGGCAGGTCATGGCGTGACGCAGCTGGGATCCAGTTCTCATTGGCTTGCATGTAGAGATAAGCACAGATTTAATTGATGTCTTCCTCAATTTGAAAGAAGTAACATCATTCAAAACTGTCTTTATCTCTACGCAGTGATTCCTCCGGCCACCGGGGTGCAGTGTGAGCTGATGTGACGGGACGTCCTGAAGGAGCCTGAGGAGCTGAGATTGTGTCTCAATGCAAGAGAGAAAACACCTGATGTTTTGTGCAAAACAGCAAAAAATGAATCTCAGGAAAGTTTGATTGACCGTGTTAACATCACAACGATTGTAATGCACTTTTAATGTGGCTTCATACTGTGGGTTTGCACAGTTTCACATTTCAGAAGTGAACTCGAGCGATTTCTATGGCGGTATATATCAGATCGCTCTCATTCAAGCCGAGTGTCTCTTAAAATGCTCTGCACGCAGAGCCATAAAGTCATGCACCAGTTTTGTATGGGGTTCCACAGGGCTCAATTTTTGGTCCTGTTTTATTTTCATTATACATGCTTCCTCTGTATACCATTTTTAGGAATTGTAATGTCTCATACCACTGTTACACAGATTATATTCAGTGTTACGTTCCCTTACATCCAAAGGATGCTTCAAGTCTACAGTGTTTAATTGATTGTCTGAGAGATGTTAAACATTGGATGTCAGCCAACTTTCTTCAGTTAAACCGCCGGGGTGCAGCATGAGCCGATGTGACGGGACATCCAGAAGGAACCTGAGGAGCTGAGATTGTGTATCAGTGCAAGAGAGAAAACACAGCAAAAAGGAAGCTCAGGAAAGTTTGATTGACAATGTGAATATCACAATGATTTTTTGGTTTGCACAGTTTCACATTTCGAGCAATTTCTATGGCCGTTTATGTCAGATCTCTCTCATTCAAGACGAGTGTCTCTTAAAACGCTCTGCACGCAGAGCCGTAAACTCAATCTCGTCCTCCCAACCCTACGGCGTGCTGCTTCTGGAAAAAACGGTCAAAAGATTGCAAAACGAGTGAATGAAACTCTCGAGCAGCAGGGAATGATAAACTACTTTAATTCTGAGCGGCTTAATCAAAACTTTCCACACTGACACAACAGGCTTCACGTTTGGTTAGAGGCGCCTAATGGCACGAGAATATAAAAATGCAAAGTGGATTATTTTCCTGAATTCTCATTGGCCCTAATTTTGTTTGATTAATTGCTTTGCATGTTTCCTCCCAATTAGGCTCGTGTTTGTGGCACGAAGCTGCAGCGAACAGGCACGAAATATAAAACAGTCTAATGAGGGAGAAATGTCAGGCTTTGTGAAGACGCCGCAAACTGGAAAATTGCACCACAGATCTGTAAATGACTTGGCAATTATGGATTGCCTTTGACTGTGTACTGACATTTCACTGACGAGACTTGAATGCATAATTTCCATGCTTACATATACGGCTGTTGTTTATTCTGTGATAATCACACAAAACCTGTCAAGAGCATATCTGGGTTTTATTGCACAGCTCTCAGGAATACTTCATCCTGATTGGTCAATCCTGGCATTCTCAGGTCAAATATTTGTTTGTTTTAATGTCTTTAAAGTCTCTTCTGCTCACCAAGGATGCATTTATTTGATCATAAATACAGATTTGTTTTAAAAAAAAATGTGAAAAAGTATTGCTATTTACAATAATTGTGAATATATTGTAAACTGTAATGTATTTCTGTGATCAAAGCTGAATTTTCAGAATCATTACTCCAGTATTCAGTGTCACATGATCCTTCAGAAATCATTCTAATATGATGATTTGATGCTCAAGAAATATTTATTATTATTATCAACGTTCAAAAATGTAATATTTTTGTGGAAACCGTGACACATTTTTTTCAGGATTCTTTGATGAACAGAAAGTTCAAAAGAACAGCATTTATTTGAAATAGAAAACTTTTTTTTTAACATTATTAATGTTTTTACCATCACTTTTGATCAATTTGATGCATACTTGCTGAATAAAAGTATTGATTTTCTCAGGTCAAATATTTGTTTTTTAATGTTTTTGAAAGAAGTGTGTTCTCTACTAACTTTTTTTTTTCCGCCATGAAATAAAAAATAAAAAAGGTAATTGCATCTTTTTATCTCACAAATCTGACTTTTTTTTCCTAAGAATTGCGAGATATAAGCTCACAATTGTTAGTTATAAAGTCAGAATTGTATTATAAAGTCAAAATTGTGAGTTATATAGAATTGAGAGATATTAAGTCAGAATTGGAAGTTATCAAGTAAGAATTGTGAGCTATAAACTCGCAACTGCATGTTATAATGTCCGATTGTGAGGGGAAAAAGACTCACAATTTTGACTTTAAATCACGCAGTTCTGACTTTATAACTTGCAATTTTAAGTTTATATCTCACAATTCTGAGAAAAAAAAAGTCAGAGAGTTGCAATTACCTTTTTTAACCCTTAAATGCATGACTGTTTCGCCAATCATTCTTACATATTCGGGTCTTTATCGACCCGGATCTATATCTAACACGGAAGGATCTCTACCTGTCGCAATAATATAAAACTCCTCTGATATTAGAGTAACAATTACAGAAGAATAAAATAAAGCATATTTTGTTACCTTTTGGAGCTTGAAAGGGTTCAGTTTGAGCAGATGTTTTATGCCATCATCACTGTCCTCGTCAGAGCTCATTTCCCAGTAAATTCAGCATATAATAGGCTAGTTGTATGTTTTAGGTCACGAATATGAGCCCATTCGTGATCTCAAACGTATTCTCAAAACTATATAATTTTCAACATCTTCAAAATCAATATTTTGATCACCAACAGCTTCACCAGATCCATCCAGCGACAGTTACAGTCATATTTGATTGCGTTCAGTACTTGCTCTGCAGTAAATCGCTGAGCCATTTCATGTTTTTCCTATTATTTCGTTTTCTGTCTGAATGAGTCGTTACTTCAGCATCAGACATTGCCACCTTGTGGAATAAAGGTGAATTACACTTATTCCGTCATCTAGGATTCAATTATTGTTGTGCAGAAAAAATATATGTACTCATACACACCTCGGGTCGTTAGCGACCCTATACAATTTTTTACAAAAAAAGAATACAAAAATAGGCATTCTTTTATAATTTTATGATTTTTTTCTTGTGTAGTCTTTATAATGAATTGAATGAGGAATACCAAGAAGGTTGATGTCTAACTTTAAAAAATGAACGAGGATGAGGGTAGTGAATGATGTCCCGGGTCACTAAAGACCCGAGGTATGCATTTAAGGGTTAATTTTTTTATTTAGTGGTGGAAACAAGCTTCCATAGTTCTCCATTTATTTAATTTTACTTAAATAAAGCCTTTCAAAACAAAAGAATCAAATAAAAATACACTTTTTTAGCATTGATATATGTGCCTCTTTAAATGCCACAGTTTCTAAAAATCTTTCAACCACTGAAGAGTTATATATCTCTGACAACACAGGCTTCACACACACTTTGGTCAGTCAATAAATCCATACTAGTAAAGATCACTCATAGTATGTTCCATGACATCATCTGGTGTCTTGCCTCAAGAGATGGACACACACGAGCAAATCTCATGACATATCAGTTATTGATTAAACAATCAATGAAACATCCAAAACAACACATGTGAATGACTGTTGGATGACACGATCTCTCTCCTCAGTTCTCATCAAGAGAGTAGCTCTAACGTCAATAAACTGCAATTAACAAACACCAAATAGTGCAAAGTGGAAAGAGTCACGTTTCTACCAAAGGTGGAGAAAACTGCCGTCCAAAGTCTGACGCCCTGGACAACACGGTGATCTATCGTCTCTGGAAATGGAGAATAATCTAATTCAGCTGGGAGAGCAACTGTTCTGGAAGACCTCATAGGATTTAACCTAGTTTGTAAAATTAACACCTTCAACTCTGGAGCTTTACGACAAAAAAAGCAAGATGTGTCATTACTGTCAAGACACCTAATGAATCATCAAGTCCTTCTGATGAAGCTGAAGCTGGTGTTACTTCTGCGAGCAAAGATCTGTAAGTGTGAGAAAGTGTTTTCTGCCCTGATTCAGTCCACCTCTGATCCATTTGTTCTTGTTTCATGCCTATGCAGTCCATTTCCTATCACAAACCTTAAAGTCAGCATGAAGCCGAACTTGTGATAGTGTTTCCTTCCCTTTTGTGACGTATATATACAAGTGAAATGGCTTCTGAAACAAGAACAAATATAGGGCGGGGCTTGATTTTGTCCATCAGGAATTGATTGGATGGTTGTGGTTAGCTATTGGTTGATCGCATGTGAGTGTTAATTTCGTTAATGAAATTTATGAAAAGAAATGTTTGTCAACTACCTTTTTTTCCCATGACTAAGACGAGACGATCACAAGACGACACCAATGTCATTAAAAGATAACAGTGACTATATCAACATGAAATATTGTTGATGAAAAAAGATGAGACTAAAATGAAGTTAAAGTAAAAAAAAAAAAAAAAAAGGGAGACAAAATATTACAGACTGTGTGAACTTTCATGCCTGCGGTTGCCAGATGTCAAGAAAATCCCCCAATCAGAGCTTTTCTGTGGTGGGGTGGTTGATGATTTCACTTATTTTTTTTTATTTTATTTATTTATTTATTTATTTTTTACTGTAGTTAGTGTGTAATGTTGCTGTTTGAGCATAAACAACATCTGGAAAGTTACGACGCTCAAAGTTCAATGCAAAGGGAGATATTTTCTTTTACAGAAATCACTTTTTAAGGACTTCTAATGAGCTTCTAACAAGCTTCTTCCTGGGTTGCTGACATCATGAACCCCATAATTTACATAAACCCTGCCCCTGAGAACAAAGGGGGTGAGGCCATGTTGGGTTGCTTTAGAGAGTAGAGTATTGTTGCCATGACGGCACATGCTAGTGGATGAGTTGAATCAACTCCACAGCAACTACATAAATGTATCCATTAACCATTCAGAAATGTCCAGTTTCATTCTAAAAGTTGTAACTTCTTCCTGAGTCTCTCCATCAGTGTCAACTCCGGTTTGAACAATGTAAGGCTGAACACCGTTACTGACAATCCTCATTTTGGCTGCGTGAGATTCTCCGGCTTTGTTGTTGTTGAGCAACTGAAGCGTGAGCTGTTAAAGCTCCGCCCTCTTCTGGAAAGGGGGCCGGGAGCAGCAGCTAATTTGCATTTAAAGGGACACACACAAAAACTGTGTGTTTTAGCTCACACCCAAATAGAGGCAAATTTGACAAGCTATAATAAATGATCTGTGGGGTATTTTAAGCTGAAACTTCACATTCTGGGGACACCAGAGACTTATATTACATCTTGTGAAAGGGGCATTATAGGTCCCCTTTAAAAGGATACATTTTTTGCCCAGTGGTTTACTTAATCTTAGCAATCTGGCAACCATGCACACGTGCTTTCTCTACTGCAAAAGCGCTGATGATCTAAAAACAAGTAAGCTGAAGTTTAGCGATCTCTATTTGAGATATTCTGATTAAATGAAAGTGTCATTCAGTCAGTCTGTGTTCTGTCATGAGCTGCTTGTGCTGTTTGGTGCGACTAAATCTACTATCAAACCTTCAGTGATGAACTGTAATAAATCTAAACATGAATCTTGGCTATATTGCTTGCAATTGTGGTTGCTTATTCAGGTTGCTAATGCACTCTATGTGACAATAGTCTTTTGCAGCTGTTCAATTTAACCATTATGACGCAAATGTGATGTTTTCAAAGATGTTTTCAAAGCGTTTTCAATGACTAAAAGTAGACTAAAATGCCAGACATTTAGTCGATTAAACTTGACTAAAGAAAAACAGTATAAGGTTGACTAAATATGATAAAAACAAAAAAGTACATTTAACATTTAATTAATGTGAGTGATGTAGTAAACATCATCAGAGAATATATATATATATATATATATATATATATATATATATATATATATATATATATATATATATATATATATGTATGTAAACCCAAACCCAAACCCCAGCTGTAACTCTATAGTAAGTACATGTAGTTAATTAATTGTACTTGCTTATTTGAGTAATTACAATGTAACTACAGCACTGTAAAATAAAGTGTAACCATATTATGCATATAAATATCAAATATCAAATATTTGTAAAAAATAAAATAAAATAAAATAAAACAATACAATAAATTCATATGGAAAAGAAGAAAAGATTTAAAATGTTAAAATCAATAATAATAAATAAACAAACTAATAAAATCGTTAATAATAAAATAAAATTGGCAAATAATTTTATCATGTCATTATATATATATATATATATATATATATATATATATATATATATATATATATATATAAATAATAATAAAACACAAATAATATATAAAATACAATACTAGCAAAAATGTATCAAAATAAAATAATTAAACATTTTATTATAATAATTAAATAATAATAATAAAAAATAAAAAAGAAAAGGTAGCCTACAAAGCTAATGGTAGCAAAGCTAAATCATATGAGATCCTTCTGACCTTGGATGTAATGCGCATTAAGTTTATGAATCTATCTGCTGTAATTGATTGCTTGGGAGATTCTTTTAAAAGCACTCCCCGAGAGCTTGCCAAATTCTGTCCACCGTAAAAGCTTTTTAAAAGCCCCTCACATTCTTACATGACCTTCCTGTTACGTGCCTTTCCAAAAACAGGTCCTTTTAAGTAAGCAGGTTATCGGTCCGGCCGAGTACGGCGTCTGGTATGAGGCGATTGATTTGGTGAGACCTAATCAAGTGTCTCCACGCTGCCTCATAGACACAGAGGAATGGAACCAATTAACTTTGGCTTGGGAGCGTTTGCAAAATCCGTGTGCGTGACTGGCAGAAGCGTCCAACAAGCGTCTCCCGGCATTTATTATGAGCCGTTTGATTTATGCGGCACTATCAGGCTCCCCGGAGTGCACGCCGTTGCCCCGGCCTCTCAAGCTCACGCTGTGATGGAGTGGGGCGGCTGGAGCAGGACTTATACAGCGCCATTGATTATCTGCCTGTATTAGCGCAGCCGCCCATAGAGATGAGAGACTCTTAGCGCTTCTGAAATAAACACAAGCACTCCAGCACAGGTAATAACAGGCATTAATTAAAGGCTGGTGACAGCAGCCCAAGACTTCTGTCTGAGGAAGTGCCACTAAAGCACCTTTATTAGCATATTGAGGAAAAACACTGGCACTGAGGCGAGCCGTTTCATGTTTATATACTTTATAATAATACAATTATTAAAACTATATATATTTTTTAAGGAATATCACAATTTTTCTTCCCTGTTTTAACAGTAAACTTCTGTTGCGGAGCATTCTGGTTGCTACGGAATTGTTAAATTTTCATTTGATTACATTTTAAAAGAGTAATTCAATTAGTGTTTATTGATTACCACCATTTTTGATAATAAATATGTATTAAATCATAAAATCCAGAAAAAAAAGGGAGGTTAATCATATAGGACATTTTTGATAAATAATTAAATGGTTAAAAAAATTATGGATTTAATTGATTACACATTTTTTTTAATTGTTAAAATTTAATTAAATCATTCAAATGGAATTAAAAAATTTAATTAAAGCATTAAAACAAAATCCAGGAAAAAACAAACAAAAAACAAAACAAAACAAAACGGAAAACAGAATTTAGGAAAAATAAAATAAAATTTGGGGAAAAAATTATATGGATTTCATAGTGCTCTACAAAATATATATTTTTTAAAATAAATTGTTGTTAAATTGTACAAGTTTCATGATTTAAATGAATAAGACATGCACATTTTGAACAGCAAATTTAATTTAACCATTAAAAAGGAATGCAGTAAAAATGAAAAAAAAAAAATGAATTCAGAAAGAGTAAAAAATGGAATTTGGGAAAGAAATAAAATGGAATTTGAAAAAATATATAAAACAGATTTCATAGTGTCCTAAAATGTTTTTTTTTTTTTTTTTTTTTTAAATAAATTTCAATTAATGCTTGATTACTAAAATGGAAGTTGGGAAAAAATGAAACAATGCCTTATTCACGGCATCTGCAGTCATTCAGATGAGTGTTTGTCAAAATAAAACCAAACCGTGATGCTCCTTAAGCTAACAATGACAGCTGCTGGGTGGTCTGTGCTAAAACAGATGTGAGAAACATGTCAGTTTGTGTGCAGGCGAACAGCGTTTAACGGTCTAAAACCGTAATCAGGCGCTAAACGCTTAATTAGCCACCAGCGGCCGCTTGGATAAACAAACAAACACGAGCGTTTGATTTAACATGACTACAGCCTTACACTCTCCAGCAAGGGCTTTGATGCAGGAATGGACTAAGTCATGATTGCATGTGATGCTGATACACCAATAATTATGCATAATCACCAATAATGATACAAATATTTCTAGCTCTGGATGCTGATTGGTCAAGCCAGTGTTCCAGCTGTGCAAATACAGGATATACAAACAGCTGTGATGTGAAACACCTCTTACGACTAAACAGCTCTACAACCTTTTATTTGAATAAAATACAGCTGTATGTCAGTGGATGTCTTAGAAGCATCACAACTTTTCTTTTAACTTTTGTTCCAAGATGCTTGAAACCAGCAAACTACAGTTCCTGTCTCTATGAAGCCCCTCCTTCTGAAAAGCACAATGTGCTCTGATTAGTCGGCTGGACCAGTGTGTTGTGATTGGTCAACCGCTTCGAGCATCTTTGGAAAATGTCACTCCCCTTATTACCGTGAGTTTTATCACACTACTAACTAACTCAACCAGGCCCCGCCCCGCCCCGTCCCGCCCCTTGCATACGCCTTGAGTGGGAATGATTTAAATGAGAAAAATTGTGTTCATTCCCTGAAGAAAACTCAAGAAAGAAAAGAAGAAAACTCTTCATGAATCACATGAAAGATTAAAGGACTCATATTATAAACATTTTATTTCTTTCCCTGTGGTCTAATTATAATAATAGTCCAGACTTTTACAATATGCTTTCATATAACAATAAACTATGGAAGCTCGTTTCTGCCATTAAACAAATTTCAACTTTTTATCTCACAAGTATCTTCATTAATTTTTTTTTTTTCACAATTGTGAGTTATAAAGTCAGAATTGTGAGTTATAAAATCAGAAATGTGAGACATAAACTCACAATTTTGACTTTTTTTCATGCAATTGAGTTATCACGCAATTCTGACTTTTTTTCTCAGAATTGTGATATAAAGTCAGAATTGAGATATAAAGTCAGAATTGTGTTAAAAAGTCAGAATTGCGTGTTATAAAGTCAGAATTGAGATATAAAGTCAGAATTGTGAGATATAAAGTCAGAATTGAGATATAAAGTCAGAATTGTGAGTTATAAAGTCAGAATTGAGATATAAAGTCAGAATTGAGAGATATAAAGTCAGAATTGTGAGATATAAAGTCAGAATTGAGATATACAGTCAGAATTGTGATATAAAGTCAGAATTATGAGTTATAATCTCACAATTTTGAATTTTTCTCGCAATTGAGTTTTTATCATGCAATTCTGACTTTTTTCTCAGAACTGCATAATATAAACTCGCAATTGCATCTCATAAAGTCAGAACTGTGTGATATAAAGTCAGAATTGTGAGATATAAAGTGACCTTTTTCTCGCAATTGCGAGTTTATATCATGCAATTCTGACTTTATAACTCACAATTCTGAGAAAAAAGTCAGAATTGTGGGATAAAAAGTCACAATTACCTTTTTTATTTTTATTTCATGGTGGAAACAAGCTTCCATAATAAACTCTATTGTTTCAAAAGATCAAGGTTTTGGTTTCTCATGATGCGAGTCCTTTAAGAGTGAGAAGGAGATTGTTGAGGGACTGTTGTGAGCAGAGCGCCTGTGAGAGACATTTCATTCAGAAAGTGTAGGAGTCCATCTCCATCTACTGAACGGCCACTCGAGCTCATGATACAGAGACACGGCAGGAGTCAAAGAGCCAGAAAATGAGAAAACGTCTGAAAGCGATGACGCGTGATACAGATACACGCAACTGACTGCAGTATGCAGGTTTAAGAAGCGGAGAGGAGGGCGCTGCTAATGTTGGGAGAGAAAGAAATCAAAACCTTGCCAAAGTAGGGTGGATTTATGATGCCACCTGAAAATGACACCCCAGAAACTGCCTAGTGACAGCTTAATAATAGAACACCCTAGCAACCACCCAGCAACACCTTAGTAACCACTTTTCAGAACATTCCAAAAACTGCCCAGCAATAACCTAGCAACCATTCAGAATATCTTAAAGGAATAGTTCACCCCAAAATGTAAATTCTGCAGTTTGTTTAAACTACCCCTTTAAATGTTAGAAACAACTAAGTACACCTCAGAAACTATCATAATAACTACATTTTAATAATATTCTAATCCGATAATAGGGAAGTCCACACCACAACTATAATGATATTGACACTGATGAACAATATCACTGGAAACACTTTCGCAATTTTCCCAGCTGATGAATGATAAAAACATTGACAGCCAATCAGAATCCACCTGCCTTTCTTGCTAAAGTTATATCTTTATAGTTATAGAGTTATCTACGCTCTAATAAAAAAATTATAAAAAAAAATAAAGGTTGTTTCAACCAAAATTTGGATCAAATATGGACAAACCCAACTGTTGGGTTAAAAAATTCATTTAAAAATGTAATGTCCATTTTTACCCAAATTTGGGTTGAAAAAAACTCAGCATTTTTTAGAGTGTTCTTGTTGTGAATGGGTCTTTACACTCAACATTTTGACTCACAACACCACAAACAATTCAAAATACTTTAGTAACATTTGTCTTTCGCAATATATTTAACTGCTAAATATGTCTTTGAAAACAAAACCATTTTTTTTTTCATTAAACATGTAAATAAAAATAATACAACAACAATATATTTACAACAAATAATTTGTTGTTTTGTAACATTTTTCCTTAGCAATATTTTTAACTCTTTCCTTGCCATTGACATAATTTTCAGGCTTTCCATTTTTACATATAGTTATATGGTAGGGGGCGCTATTACGCATCTTCTGAATGAGTACATAATCTCCAGATCAAAACACAGGCAAAAAAAGGAGAAACAAGTGATAAAAGCGACTGAGCGATTTTCTTAGTCTTTTTTTTTTTTTGTTCAAAATGTTGCTTTTTTTATGAAATTTACCCACATTCAAGTGTTGATAAAAAAAAGAATGCATGAAGATAGAATGCACTTTTTTTAAAAACAGAGGCTCTGTTCTTTCTTTTATGTGTTTAGATTTTTCATGCAACAAAATATTCTGTGTGCCATGAAAGTTTTGAGGTGGCTGCTTAAATACTAATAATAAAAAACACGGGCAGGGAAAGAGTTAATTAGGGTTAGGTTTTAGGGTCAAATATACCAAATAGTCTCAGAAAAATACATTTATATTTTTCATTAAACATGTAAAAAAAAAAAAAAAAAACAATACAACAACAGTATATTTACAACAAATAATTTGTTTTTTTATATTTTTCTTCAGCACTATTTTTAACTCTTTCCCTGCCATTGACATAATTTTCCGGCTTTCCATGTTTTCACTGTTATACGCTAAAGGGTATGAGTACAGAATCTCCAGATCAAAACACAGGCAAAAAAGGAGAAACAAGTGATAAAAGCGTGAAACAAGTGAAAAAAAGTCTTTTTTTTTGTTCAAAATGTTGCTTTTTTTTTTTTTTTTTATGAAACTTACCCACATTCAAGTGTTGATAAAAAAGAATGCATGAAGCTAAAATAAAAAGGTTTTGTTTTGTTGTTTTGTTTAAAAGCAGAGGCTCTGTTCTTTCTTTTGCATGTCCAGATATTCATACAACAAAATATTCTGGGTGCCACAAAATTTTTGCAAAAATTATCAAAAATGCTGGCAGGGAGAGTCAAATATATCAAATAGTCTCAGAAAAATACATTTATATTTTTCAATAAACATTTTTTAAAAAATACAATATATTTACAACAAATAATTTATATTTTCAATTTACAGTAATAGCTGGAAAATGTTATAGTTATATTGTAACTCAGTGACAGCTATACATTCATAGGCACTTTTTTTCTAACTGATGCTTTCAAGACCCTTGGAGATCATCATATAAACTCTTTTATTTCAAAATAGAGCACAGAAAATCCCGTTCGCATGACACAAGCCCTGTACCGAGCGAGTGTGAACCCAGATCTGCCCCATCTCAGATGAATCGATTAACGCCTCGCTCTCTCTGTGTGATATCATCTGTGTTACTGCTATTCATTTGACCAAATCCCCAGGAGTCAAACACCTTCACCGGACACAGCACGAGCACCAGCTGCACACGCCACGGCACACGCCACGCAATAATGCGCCCATCGCTACACCGAGCACAATCCGACGTGCCCGAGATATCAGGAAGCACATGGCAGGAAAAGAGCAGAGCTCTGAAACGCTTGTCCCTGATAAAGCGTGGGATTTCAGTCTGGGCTCAGGAGGGACGCTGTATGGCGCATGGTAATACATTTTATCTGTGGTTTTCAGAAACAAACATCTCAGAGGAAAGGCTAGACTTCTTCTACCTCCAAGACACGTTCAGACGTGGAGCGACAGCAAAAGACCTATTTAAGTTTTATCGAATCAGACACGTACAGACACTCCACTGAAGCAGAAAAGTCACAAATGAGATCGCTTTAATTATTCAGCTGCTTCTCAGACACCAATAAGATTAAATGGAAAGAAAATGGAGATGTCTAATGAAAAAAAAGACACCAGTAATCTCACATCTCTGCTAGGGTTTCAGAAGAGATCTTAACATGTATTTGCCAAGATGGTGAAATATGTAATCAAAAGTCTCATCAAATTCTCCTTGTGTCAATCAAACAGGTTCTCCTGAGATCTGCTGTCCACATTACTGCCAAAAATGCTCTCATTTGTGTCTATTTTGCATATATTGATTGATTGATTGATTTAATAAATAAATACATTTTATAAACAAACAAACCAACAAATAAATGTCACTGAAATAAAAATAGACACAAATTAGGCAATCTGACAGTAATGTGGATAGCAAAGTTAGCCAACAGCCTGACAATATATCAGTATGGTATCTAAAGTAGTTACTATACAGTATCTTTCATTGTTTCCAGATACAATAAATAAATAATAATAATAATAATAATATAACGTATAATTTATTTTATCTTTAATTTATATAAATATATATGTAATTAAATATAAAATAAACGTATTTATATATAGAATATAATTTATATTTAGAATATTGTTGTATATAACCTTCTATTGGCAATAATATATTATATATATATATATATATATATATATATATATATATATATATATATATATATATATATACATATGTGTGTGTGTGTGTGTAATATTTTGTTTCGAATCAGTGGTTCAGAGCACATATCAAACTGTCAAAGTCACATGATTTCAGTAAACGAGGCTTAGTTACATTATAAGTGTTTTGAAATTTTAATGGTTCGCCACTGGGGGGCGTGACTTTGGCAGTTTGATACATGCTCCGAACCACTGATTCGAAACAAAAGATTTGTAAAGCTTCGAAGCTTCATGAAGCAGTGTTTTGAAATCACCCATCACTAGATATTGTTGAATAAAGTCTTTATTTGTTTTTTTTTTGGGGCACACAAAAAGTATTCTCGTTGCTCCATGACATTAAGGTTGAACCACTGTAGTCACATGAACTGTTTTAAATATGTCTTTAGTAGCTTTCTGGGCATTTGAAAGTGTTAATTATCTTGCTGTCAATGCAGGCCTCAATGAGCCATCGGATTTTATCAAAAATATCTTAATTTGTGTTCTGAAGATGGATGAAGGTCTGAGTAATTAATGACAGAATTTTGATCTTTGGGTGAACTAACTCTTTAGTAGTCAAAGGCATCTTACAAAAATCACATTCTAGTGCCTTTTCACCTTTCAACAAAAAGATGTGTGTAGGCCTTGGATAAGAATTATTTGTGTTATTTAACCAAGAACTCCCTTAATTCCCTGAGCTATGAAAGAGCAATCTCTGAGCAGTAAAAGTTGATATACCGCACACACATCTCTATACGGGTCAGAATGATCTGCAATGCAGAGGCTCTGAACTAGAATCCTGAAACACAGATACTGGGGCAACTTTACACGCTTCTGAAGGGTAAATATACCTGCATAATTGCACAGGTTAGCGTGCTCAGGTGGCATCGGATGGCTGCGTGTTCCAGTTAAACACATCCGAGTGATGATTCACTTCCAAACGAGAGCATATATGACACCGAATAATCTCACACACCTGCCGGAGAGAAATGCGAAAGCACCACTAGCGACAATTCTTGCTTGAACTCCCTGACTCTTCATTCATGATCTTTCGCTCAATGAACAAAGTCATAAACATTCCTTTGGTGCAACCCTGTCATTACCAAACGGACGATATTGTGTGAATATAATCAGCTCACCGCATGTTAGCACACATCCTAACGAACACAGAAGTGTGATGGCATGACCTCCTGGAGCAGAGCAGCGGACGGCTTTTCAACTTGACTTAAACGCTTCAGGCTGTTAGACTGCAGCCTTTCTTATGCCAGAAACACAGGCAACATGATAATAACCTCATTACATGAGACCTTGAGCTTGTGCAGGAGAAGATGGGATGTAAATCAAGCATTTATTGCCTGTAATCTCTCTGAAAGATGAAGAGGGTGAACGTGAGATGTTGTCGCACATTTCAGCATGAGCCACAGCTGCTCTAGGTATGATATAATATGCTCTTCTCTTCTGTATGTGGAGATTTGATGGCTATTGAAGTGCATTTCTTAGTCTCTTTGAGGTTGTGTTTAGATAGTGAAATCGAGAGGGACATTAACAGGGAGGGAAAAAAAATGCACACCAACTCTCGTTTGTGGTCTAATAAATTGGATAGTAATAAAATCAGCCTTGATTGTTCAGTGACAGAAGCTATTTTTCATGTTTTCATCGCTAACAGGGAGTGTAAGTGTCTTTATCAAGGGCACTACATTTTATATGCACACACAGCTCTTTATGGATACTTGAAAAGACACTTAACATCACAACAATATCTGAAGGACGAACCTGAACGATAACTAGAGACTATAGAATATTATAGAGAAGCCTTAGCAACCACAAGACAACAAGACAACACCCTAGTTACTTTTTTTTTGCAGCGTATTTTTTATACTTGTCAATAAATTACATGAAGGATGTCAAAAATTATATATATGCAAAGGATGGATTTGAACCATGATTAAAGACCAGAATACCATAGAGACACCTTAGTTACCGCATAGTAACACCTTGGCAACCTAACAACATGCTATTAACTTTTTTTGCAATATATATTTATGCATGTCAAAAAATTATATGAAGGATGTCAAAAAATATATATATATATATATTTGAAGGATGAATTTGAACCATGATTAAAGACTAGAATACCATAGAAACACCTTAGCAACCACATAGTAACATCTTGGCAACCTAACAACATCCTATTAACTTTTTTTGCAATGTATTTTTATACATGTCAAAAAAATTATATATATTTGAAGGATGTATTTTAATCATAACTAAAGACCAGAATACCATAGAGACACCTTAGCAACCACATAGCAGTACCTTGGCAACCTGACAACAAAGATATTTTAACTTTTTTTTAGCAATATATTTTAATAAAAGTATACAACAAATTAATTTTTATTACTTTTTTATTTGCAGTAATAGCTGGTAATTTATGAATTTTACTTGAAAAACTGATTTAAAGTATGAAAATGATATTTGAAGGAGGGACTGGAGTCATTACTAGAGACTAGAATATTATAATATATATCCACATAGCAACACCTTGGCAACCTGACAACATCCTAACATCAAGCAATCACATTTTCATCATAGAATATCTAGTTTGCATATGCGTGCATGTATAATATAGACTCAAAAAATGAACTTTCACTGTTGTTAGTTTCACTCCAACCATCCTTGTTCACATAACTTAACAACTCATGTAACTACATGAACTTAATTTAACTGAGTTGTTTCTATAGAGCAAATAGTTAATTTAATAAGGTAATTAATAAATGTGTTCACCTTACATAATAAACTTTTATAAATTTAACATAACATTATTAAGTAAACTGCACATATACATATTATGAAGCAGTACTCAAAGAAATCTTGTCAGCTTTACTTGAATTTATTTTGTTCATTCAACTAAACTGTTCTTTGTACAAATTACTCAAAATAGTTGCACACTGCTTTTTTAAGTAAATCCAACAATTCATTTTTGTGAGTGTATACGCACACAAGCTTTGGTGAACGGACCAGTGTGGTTTACAGTGAAACTCCTCGCCCGATCTCAAGTGGGCATCTCTAATTGCAGACAAGCAATGCAGTAAACCTCTCCTCCCACTCCTGACCGTCACGTCACATTTAACGTCCTGCTGAGAGGGGTGCAAAAGACCCCCACGGCCCCCAGGGGCCTGAGTCGGCACAGTTCACCCTGCTAAATTGGATTTTAAATGCAGATAATTGTTGCCTGGTTGAGAATGGAGCTATTTCCAAAGATGCATCGTCCACACAAACACCAGACAGTGATTCATGATCGTCTTCTAGGGGTTTGCAATTAACCGAAGCTGGTCCTGGTGGAGACACGGCACTGTAAACCACTGTGTACTTTAGTTTATGCGCTCTACTTTAAGTATTGGTTAGCTGTTGCCATTAGAAAAGCAAGCAATAAACATGGTAGAACACAAATAATTGAATTGTGCCTCTCATCATATTAATGTGTACGATTATAACACAACACAAGGAAAAGTGCAGCACTGCCGAAAAACCGTATTGCATTCATAGAACATTTCTGCACAAACTGAGTTTCTTTGTATTTTAAAACAAGGCTAATTTTGCCTTTTTGCAATTGGAAGATAAGAAAGTGAATATATTATACATGCTGTAATCTTTCTCTAACAGAACTTATTCAAATCTCTTAAGCGAATCTGTTTTTATAGCTGAAAGGCAGGATTTTAGCAGCGTTGTGCAAGCAGGTTTTACTCCTGAAGGTATTTAAGGTACCTGCCAAGACTCAGAGCAGTTGAGAACATAACCCTGATATTTGCAAAAGAGGAAATCTCTACAATATTACCGATCAATAACATTGGCACTGTGACTTGAGATCGATCCCTTTGCATTTCTACAGACACGGTTACTATAAAAGCAACTATTTTGCGGTTTACTGGACCTATTGGGTCACAAAAACTGCATTGTAAAGAATACTTAAACTTAATTTATACTAAATTTAATGTTTATCCAATTGATTTTTCCAATGTATTAGAACTTACAAAATAAAAGTTATCTCAAATTTCAGGAGTAAAGTAAATTCAAAAAAGGCCATGCAAAAAAGAAACAAAATATAATTGAAATGAACCCGTTAGATCAACACAATTACCCCAAATATTGCGCATCTAGTCAAAAACAGTTATCTGAACAAAGAACTTCAAATTGAACATTGAATATTGCTGCAATGTTAAGGGTTACACATATTAATGATACACACATATACAGTGCACAGCATAAATGAGTACGCCCCCTCTGAACAAATACAAAAGATGTATTTTCTTTATGATCACTAATACAATTCATGGAAAGATGGCAAAATTAATTAATAATACATAATAAAAACTGAGAAATATATGTCATTAATAGCCATAAAATAAGTAAATTAGTAAATTTTGTTTAAATTAAGGATTGTAGAAATGAGTACACCCTAGATTTAATTCAACAAATGTATAATATTCTTGTACTTAGTATGTCCTCCATAATTTTGAATATACTGCTCTTACTCTTCTTGGCACATCTGTCCTGTTTAACTCCTGGATGATGAGCTCCTTAAATACCCTGATCTTTAATGTGGAGTGTTGCTCAACTCGTCTCTACAGAATCTACCACAGGCGCTCAAGAGTGTTAAGATTGAGTGCAATGCATGTCTACAGAAAGTTTTTCACCTTGGGAGAATGCATATCCTCATTGTCACCTTGAAAAAATGCCCAACAATGCAGGGAATGAGGAAAGGGTAACATCTTCTGTTTCAGGTTTGTGTATTAAATTACACAGTGGTGTGTGAATTCATGACAGCACTGATAAAGCACAACTCCCTCACACTTCCAGCACTCATGCATCCCTATATAAGAGCTTTACTGCCACTGAACTTTACTGTGGGAACCAGGCACTTCTCACTGTACTCCTCCTCTAGAGACACCATAACATCTTGGATGCTGTTAGATCCAAAATGATTGATTTGGTGTCATGAGACCAGAGTATTGATTCCCAGAATCTATATTTTGTAAATATGGGCTTTGGAAATGGCTAAGTGACTTTATTGTGCTTTGGCTACAGGAGGTAGTTCCAGTGAGAACAACAACCATGCATGTCATTTCTGCAGGCTGCATCTTACTCTGTGAGATAAACAGTCACTTTTTTCATAGCTTTTGCTGGCTCTGAGACACTCGCTTGGTATTTCTCCTGCTCTTTGTCTAGCAAAAAAATCCCTCATCACTAAATGAAAGCTTAAAATGAAGGACTGATTATTTCAGGGGCCTTGTCACAAGTCCATTGTTTTTGAATTTCTGTGTTACTTTTGCTATATTTTCACACTTAAAACAATGATTTGGTAATCCTCTTGAACCACTGTCCTCTTTTGTGCTAAGAAATGAGTCTCCTGACGGTTCTCTCCCAAGTGGTTACATTGTTGTCAGCATTACATCTGAGAATGATTCAGTGGGCTATATAACACTTTTAATTGTCAAGAAATCACTTCTCTTTAAATGTTTTGGTTCAACATACTTAACTGTTGATCAAACATTGCCTTAAACTTACAACAGAAATGTTTTATTTAGTTTTATTTAGTCATTTTTAGGAGGGTGTACTCATTTTTACTACAGAACATTTTATCACCTTGATAAGAAAATCTTGTTTTCCTGAATAATTTTGACATGCTTCTTTGGTAATTGATTAAGAAGACTTTCTGGAACATTATATCTCTAAAGAACCCTAACATGTCTTCTAAGTAACTGAGTAATTGTTGACTTTCAGAAGTTTCAGAGGGGGTGTACTCATTTATGCTGTGCACTGTATATCATCGCTGTCAGGTGGAAAGCTTGTTATTATTTTTAATTAACAATTACTATTGGTCACCCTTTACATTTGTATGTGGGTTTTGGAAATATTTAACCAATGAAAAGTATTAAAAAGAGCTTGTGACTAAACCTCTAACTCTTTTGGATCCTCAAAATGTCAGTCAAACCTCATAACTGTCCTGCCTCGATTGTGAATGAAATGCCGCACACATTTGGAGCGTCTGTGCTTATTTACAACCTAAGGGTAAATAAAGAACTGGCTCTTTGAACAAGTACAGCCAGGGCCTAAAATTAACACTCGCCAAGCACCAAATGCGGGTACAAATATGAAAAAAGTATATGAAAGAGTGTCAATTGGCAGTTAGCCGGTAACAGAAAGCCCAGAAAGCCACGTCTCAGACAGCCCGTGAATACTAAACTGAGCTCTCTTTCATGTCTTCTTGTACTTAATTGGACAAATTCACACAAAAGTAAGTCAAAAAATAGCCAGCATCCTAGTAAACATAGTTGGTTATGTTTTAAGTGAACGTAAACAGTTGAGAAAGAAAACGCATGTGTAACAGTATATTGAATCAGTGCATTCGCTCTTAAAGTGACAGCAGCCTAATGTTTCTGCTACTCCATTTAAGCTTGATTTCAGTAAAATGTTAATAATATAATGACATGCAAGTGTCTGACTATACATATTGCATTTAATGAAAGAACAAAACAAAGTAGTATTATTTAGGATAACCATTAAGACAATAATTGAGAGAACCTAAAAATCTGAATGCATCAAGTTTGTGATGAAGTTTTAAATTTTTTCAAGTGTACAGCTCTCTGACACAATACAAAAATGGCAACAGCGTGGAGGAAAACGAGGGAGAGGGGATGAAATTTACTGCAAGAGATGCTTATTTAACACCTGACCTCATTTATGTGGCTGAACAATGAATTCAGCATTGCTGTATTGTTCTCTTTCTGAAAGACCAACCTGTACGTTTATGGGGTCTTTTACAGTACTGATAATCTGCTCAGAGAGATTTACCTGTGCTACGCTATTTAACGACACTGACAACTGTTTTCTTTCTTTCAGTGTCTCTATCAGTCGGGGTTTCATTGAAAAGGATGACGCAGGTTTATATTTGTTCCCGTTTGACGGATGACACAATATAAAGCATGAGCTGTGATAAAAGATCAGGGAGATATTGGACCTTGTGAGATTAATGTCAAACTTATTTTGGAGCTCCCAAGCATCAGAAGTTCTGATGAAACGACTCTCAGTTGGGCCATTACCACATCCCGTCAGGATGAAGTTTTTCTGGATTTGGGTTATTCCACCCCTCCGACATTAATTTAATGTTTCGTTCCATCTCTTCTGTTAACATTAACACAATATTTCATTTCTATTACCTTTCTGTCAGAGAGAAATCCAATTAAAGGAGAAAATATTGTCACAAAGCAGATTTTCACCCTTGAAATAATGACATTTTCTAAGATGTCTTTCTTTATGAGAAATAAAAACAGAAACACATGAGAGAACATTGTTGACATAAAAGTTGTATAGAGCTATAAATTATGTGTCACTGAGAACTAAATTGACCATTCCTTTTAACTGAATTCCACAATTTGAATTGAGGTAGCAAACAGGTGCTGGATTCATGAGCTTCTTAAGAATAAAATTCTTCCTAACTGCATTTTTCTTGTTATTGGTAATATTTTATTTCTATGGTCCACTTTAGACATTCTACTTACTATAAGTAATTTTGCAACTACATGTCAACTAACTCTCATTAGAGTATTAGTGGACTGTCTGCACAATATCTTCTAACACTTTATTTTGATGCTCCCTCAACAGATATTCTACTGATTATGAGTAATTGCCACACTTAAAAAAAAAATAATTCTTAGAACCATTTAGTTTATGATTTATATTCATAAATTTAAAACATACATGAAAATATGTTGAATACAAATCATAAACTAAATGCCCTATTTCCTTGATCCACTAAGATTTATACAAAAATAACATATTATAAAGATAAAATCTAAGATAAAATATTTGAACTTAAAATTGAACTTAAATTTTTCAAGAATTGCACTTAAAGGGATAATTCACCCAAAAATGAAAATTATCCCATGATTTACTCACCCTCAAGCCATCCTAGGTGTACATGACTATGTTCTTTCAGACGAACACAATCGGAGATATATTTAAAAATATCCTGGCTCTTCCAAGCTTTAAAATGGTAGTGAATGGGTGGTGGTGGTGTCAGCGTCATCCATCCATCATAAAAATAATCCATGCTCTGTCCTCTGTGTCCGTCATTCCATTATGGGTCAGAGGTCACTCTTCCGACACAAATCGATGCGTACGGTCGTCTGCCGGAAGCTAGTTATTATAGTTAATGAAGTTTTAAATATGGATATTTTTCTTACAAAAATGCATCGCTTTGCTTCAGAAGGCCTTTATAAACACCCTGGAGTGGATTATATTATAAAACACGCCCCCCATTCAGTACCATTATAAAGCTTGGTAGAGCCAGGATATATTCTTAAATATATATCTCTTATTGTGTTCGTCTGAAAGAAGATAGTCACTTAGGATGGCTTGAGGGTGAGTAAATCATGGGATAATTTTCATTTTTTGGGTGAACTATCACTTTAAGAAACTTCTAATGAACTTAGAATTCTTAATTCTTAATCTAAAGATGTATATTAAGTATAAGTATATTTTTGTGAATCTGGCCCCAGGATACAGAATTGCAATTTGAATGTGAATGCAAGGAAGTAGATCTAAAATAAAATAAAATTCCAACACTTATTTTTAACTTAAAAATAAAAGTTCATCAAGGTTTAAATTTTGACTGCGAAAAGTTCAGCTTTGCCATTGAAGGAATTAATTACATTTTAAAATATATTCAAAGAGAAAACTGATTTATAAAGAATATTACTGGTTCTACTGTATTTATGCACATATTCACAAAAGAATCACCTTGTTGTAATTGCCTTCTAGTCATTTCTGTAGTTTACTGCGACACACACACACACCCACACACACATAAAACTTCTCAGATTCTCTCCAGAACTCATTGAAATCTCTTAAACGAATCGCAGCTCTCATGGCTGAAAGACGAGATTCCACTATCAGTGAACAGGTTTTGCTCCTGAAGGTATTCGAGTCAGGGGGCTGTTCTCAATATCACCTGCTAACTCTCAGATCCATTTGCCAGGAAGTTTCCATAGAAACTTGTCTTAGTAAACAGTGCTTTATTACACAGTGGGCTAGAAAAGACGCTGGTCTGACGCTCTCAGAAGTCTGGCAGCAGAGATACCGTATAACAAACAAGTACTTGGATAAGTGGAAAGGAAACAGGACGTCCTGAACCTGCCCTGAGACTATTCCAGGTGGCAAAGCTGTCTACACCTCCTATAGGGTGTAACAGTTCAGATTTCTCAGTTTGGAGTCAGTCATTTAAATTTGAAATGCTCCAAATAAAATTTGTAGTTAAAGTTGTTATCATAATTGGTGATTATATAGAGGCTGAGTGTTCAGTGTGAGTTTTATGAATCTCCTCAGTAATTTTCACGAGCGATAGGAGGTGTTTCCCTACGGCCAGTTTATGATTACACTCCTTTACCACCTGCTCACGACTGGTAATTTGTCGACTTCAGTCTGTGACTAACTGATATCAGTCCCGCGTCCCTCCCTAAACACGTTTCTCCCGCCCGGAAGGATCCGCGCAAACGCCAGCGCTCGCTGTATGAAGTCCTGCTGTCGTAGTTCATCATTTCACCCCATAAGCAAAAGTCTCAGCTTTCTTATTTCCCAGCGCTCCGGGCCCTAAGAGACATATGCAATCTCGTTTAAAGCAAGCATCCGAGGTAAAGGTGAAGTCTGCGTGCCATTGCTCAGCATTATGAATACGAGTTTAATTTGTTAGAAGCTCCTGTCGGATTCACCGCCGCTGGAAGTACATGTCAGACCAGCAGTGCATCATGGTAAATGAAGGCTTTTACCTCCTGCCTGCCGGGGAGAATTTCATAATAGAGATTTTGATTTGAATAAATGTCTCTCTCGCTCTCTCTCTTCGACCCAAAGAGTGGCATTCATCTTGTTGCAGTCATGAGATATTGGGTAATAGTGACAAATGTGGTTTGACTCATACAGCATGACCACGCAGTTCTGCTTTCTCAAACACACACACTCGAACACACCTGCTCGTTTATCTTGAATATTACACTCCGCAGACACAAACTGCAAATCTTGTGGATGTTGAAAGAGCTCGTTTCTGTCACTGAGGCCCAAAATCTGTATAAATTTCTTCAAAAACCCAGTTAGCTGCTTAAAAAAAAAAAAAAAAAAAAAAAAATCAATGTTCAGTTATTTCCTGAGATATTGTAATTATTATTTGTATAAATAACTATTTATTATAAATTATATGTTATTTGTATTGAATAATAACATTGCATTTTTAAATTACTTTAAAAATGCATGATTAAAAACAAAAATGTTCAGTTATTTCCTGAGATATTGTAATTATTCTTTATATAAATTATTATTTATATAATTAGTATGTCATTTTTATTTACAGAACTTTAAAAATAGGTCTGCATGACTGTAATAATTATTTATATGAATTATATGATTTATTATATAATTATTAATTTTGATTAATAACATTCGATTTTGACTTGCGTACAGATCTTTAAAAACAGGTCCACACGATTGTAGTAATCATAATGTTTAATTCCAGAGATATTGTAATTATTATTTATATAACTACTTATTTATATAAATTATATACTATTTATATTATTATGCAACTATTATTTTTGATTAATAACATTACATTTTTACTCACGTACAAAACTTAAAAATAGGTCTGCATGATTGTAACAAAAATAACAATTTTCAGTCATTTCCTGAGATATTATTTATATAAATTACATATTATTTATATAATTATTATGGGATTATTAATTTTGATTAATAATATTATGTTTTTTTACCTACATAACTTTTAAAATAGGTCTGTCTGACTGTAACAAAAATAATACATTTCAGTTATTTCCTGAGATATTTTAATTATTATTTATAAAAAAATACATATTATTTATATAAATATTATGTATTATTATTTTGATTAATAATATTACTTTTTTACTTGCATAACTTTAAAAATAGGTCTGCATGATAAAATTTTTTAAATATTTATTGAGATATTATATACAATATATATACTGTATACAGTGTAAAGTATATATATATATATATATATATATATATATATTCATATAATTATGCAATTATTTTGACTAGTAGCATTATTTTGTTACTTACAGAATTTTAAAAACAGGTCTGCATGATTGTAGCAAAAAATTTGTTATTTATTGAGATATTGTAATTATTATTTATATAGATTATATGCTATTTATATAATTATGTGATTATTAATTTTGATTAATAACATTACATTTTTACTTACGTACAAAACTTAAAAACAGGTCTGCATGATTGTAACAAAAATAACAATTTTCAGTTATTTCCTGAGATATTGTCATTATTATTTATATAAATTACCTATTATTTATATCATTAGTATGTGATTATTAATTTTGATTAATGTCATTACATTTTTAATTTTTGGTATGTGGAATTTTTATGGTACCATTACATTGTAATCAATAAAGATCAATTATATTATGATTATAATCAAAGGATACAGTATTTGCGTTATATAGTCATGGTGTTAACTGAGCAATATGCAAAAAATAAACTCGACTGAAATCTTTTTTGAGTAAAGTCTCTCATGTGATTTACATGAGGAGCAATATTTATGTGGAGTTGTTGCCTACGTAGGGACCAGCCTATGCAGCACACTTGGTTTTGGAAGTTTAAATCTACACTTGTCCTTCTTAGAAAAAAACGCACATTTACGCTTATGCTGCTGTCTTTAAAGCAGGGGCGCGGGGTGTTAAACCCAATCTGAAGCTGTTGTTCTCGTCTTTGGCCAAACATCACACATTTGGGATGTGACACACATGTGTGGCCCACAGAGACTGGATGTAATGTGTGTCTCAATCCTCACACACATTCACTGCCTTCAATCCTCCTGGAAGGCTCCTACTCAAGAGTTCAGAAGTCATTATACAATTCTGAACAGAATGAAAGCTTTTTAGTGCTAATGAAACACTGCAAACAAAATTATAATTAAATAAAACATGATACCACAATGCAACAGCACAAATAAATACAATAGAGCAAAGATGCAAATAAAATCAACAGTGCTTTTCAGGTTTTTCAGATATCTAACAGTAGTTTTCAGGTACAGAAATTGAATAAAGTAATCAAATGTAAAATAGCACTGCACACTATCTTCACTGTATAAATTAAATAAAGATTAATCATTATTAAAGTTACAAAGGCTATTCAGTCAAGAACAATGAGTGATTCCCTTGTCTTTTGTTGTTTGATTAACATTAAAAACACAGACAGCAGGAATATTAGGCTGCTGTCACTTTAAGAGTGAATGCATTGATCCAGTTACTGCATTGACACTATTACTGTTACACATGCGTTGTCTTTCTCGACTGTTTACGACTGATGTAGGCATATCAGTGTACAGTGAGACATTTAACATTATTTACAAGTCATCACTTTTACCATTAAAGGGGACCTGTAATGCCCCTTTCACAAGATGTAATAGAAGTCTCTGGTGTCTGTGAAGTTTCAGCTAAAAATACCCCACAGATCATTTATTATAGCTTGTCAAATTTGCCTCTATTTGGGTGTGAGTAAAAACATGCCAATTTTGTGTGTCCCTTTAAATGCAAATGAGCTGCTGCTCCCCACCCCCTTTCCAGAAGAAGGCGGAGCTTTAACAGCTCACGCTTCAGTTGCTCAACAACAACAAAGCTGGAGAATCTCACGCAGCCAAAATGAGGATTGTCAGTAACGGTGTTCAGCCTTACATTGTTCAAACCGGAGTCGACACTGATGGAGAGACTCAGGAAGAAGTTACAACTTTTAGAATGCATCTGAACATTTCTGAATGGTTAGTGCTGTGAATGCTAAATGCTGTGGAGTTGATTCAACTCATCGACTATCATGTGCCGTCATGTTAATCTTTTGTGTAAATCCAGCGTTGAATTGACCCTCATTTGTGATGCGGTCTGGTGTAAAATGACGGCATGGTAACAACACTCTACTACAACAACTCTTCCCCCTAAAGCAGCACAAAATGGCCTCACCCCCTTTGTTGTGTGTTCTCGGGGACAAGGTTTATGTAAATTTTAGGGTTAGTGATGTCACCAACCTGGGAAGAAGCTCGTTGTAGTCCCTACCAGCCGTTTGTTGTAGTCCTTAAACAGAGAACTGTCCACTGAACTTTGAGTGTTGTAACTTTGCAAATGTTGTTTATGCTCAAACAGCAACATTACACACTAACAAATGTTAAAAAAAAAGTGAAATCATAATCAACCACCCCTTTAATCTGCCTTTACATTGCTTTTATGCGTTACTATTTTAACGTCATATTTCTGTCTCATGCAGAGTGAATCCAGCATTTATATGTAAATGTCACTTCCAAAACTCACAACTTGTGTGCTACTTCTGGGCGAGTCGGAGTGAACTGTGGTGCTAACAGAGTCACACGAACGTGAGCGGCAAATGCGAGCGGCGCTAATAGTGTCACACGAAACGTGAGGGGCGAAAGTGAGCAACGCTAATAGAGTCACACGAACGTGAGCGGCAAATGCGAGCGGCGCTAATAGTGTCACACGAAACGTGAGGGGCGAAAGTGAGCAACGCTAATAGAGTCACACGAACGTGAGCGGCAAATGCGAGCGGCGCTAATAGTGTCACACGAAACGTGAGGGGCGAAAGTGAGCAACGCTAATAGAGTCACACGAACGTGAGCGGCAAATGCGAGCGGCGCTAATAGTGTCACACGAAACGTGAGGGGCGAAAGTGAGCAAAGCTAATAGAGTCACACGAACGTGAGCGGCAAATGCGAGCGGCGCTAATAGTGTCACACGAAACGTGAGGGGCGAAAGTGAGCAACGCTAATAGAGTCACACGAACGTGAGCGGCAAATGCGAGCGGCGCTAATAGTGTCACACGAAACGTGAGGGGCGAAAGTGAGCGGCGCTAATAGAGTCACACGAACGTGAGTGGCGAACACGAGCAACGCTAATAGCGTCACACGAACGTGAGCGGCAAATGCGAGTAGCGCTAGTAGAGTCATACGAACGCGAGCAGTGCTAATTGAGTCACGAGAATGAGAGCAGCGAATGTAAGCGGCGCTAATAGAGTCACACGAACGCGAGCAGGGAATGCGAGCGGCGCTAATAGCGGCGCAACTAGAGTCACACGAATGCGAGCTGTGCTAATAGAGTCACACGAACGTGAGGGGCGAACGCGAGCGGCGCTAATAGGGTGAACTATCCCTTTAATAAATGCAGTCATTCTGTCTACAGTCATTATAATTAGCTTTATATAGCCTAGAAACAATAGCAGTGCATGTAATGTAGCTCAGCATATGAAATCTCAGCTCTACAGAAGCTTAAGCTAACCCACCCAAACCTTCTCAAACTGTCCTAGTTAAGGGAATATTTTAAGACTTCCCACACGGGTTCGTTTACTCACCACAGGACAGTCTCGCTCTCAAGACGTCAAGCACATGAGAGAAGGAAGACTGAATGAGCTTCAAACTAAATATCAGCTAAATGAGAGATAGTGTTATATATCGATTGATAACGGCGTGGAGCTGGAGCAGAAACACAAAAAAACTAAATGACAACAGAGAGGAAAAGTAAGTGATGAAGTCGTAACAGAAAGGGCTGTCAGGATGTCGTCCTCATCTCATTATGTTGAAGATCTTTGCTAATGCGCTAATAACTCACACAACACATTTAGCTGATGGCGGCACAATGACGCATTTCACAACGATTCAGATGTGAAAACAACATATGCTCAAATAAGTCTAACGATGATTCTACATTCAGCCTCTTTCACGGAAACCATTTCAATAGAAATCTGCATAATAACCCCAAACAAACAAACTTATAAACAAACAGATGAACAAACAGTGTTGATCATTCCAGCAGGAGGCAGCGACGCTCGTCTGCCACATCCCACATCCAATTACTGATAAACAATGTTTGAAATGCCACCTACAGAGATTTGTATTTAATTTATGTATATATATTTCATTGTTTTAAACTTGCAATTTCAGGACCATTACGGAAGAACATTTAATTTTTCATAATTTGAGCACTTAATTTTTTGTACTTATGCACTATTTTTGTGTGTAGTATAAATAGTATTAGTGTGTTCACAGTGAAAATTGCAACAAGTAGTAGTGCACTTCAAATACCTTGCACTTATTTTACTGAAAAAATAAAAATAAGTGTAAAATGTTGGACACTTCATGTCGCTCAAATGTTAGTTTTAATAGTGAAAGATGAGAAGGTTATCAGACCCCGATGCTGCATGACAAAATAAACATATAAAATTCATACACTAGAGAGTAGAGTACATAAGAGCAAAGTGTACAGTACTTCCAAAGAATAACAGTTGTCAATATTTATTTTCATAACAAGTTGGTGTTTTTTGTTTTTTTTGCTGCTGTATGACTACATTCAAATCTGTTTTGATAGTACAGACTCCAAACAGTCAGGATAAAAATGTATTTTTTATTCTTCTCAAAATTATTAGTTAAAATTGACGATGCATTAATGTTGTTGGACTAAATCTGTTTTCCTGTAATTCCAATGCTTTAAATAATCTAATTCAATTATTTAATTAGTCAATTCTTCAATTTGAATTGAAGAGCACATTTGATAAAGTTTATGAGATGCATGATATCTAATGTATTTATTTATTTATAAATAAATAAATAAATAAATAATAAAAGGTGCATAAAATATTTTTTTTTATTTACTCACCCCTAGACTTATAAATATGTATTTATTTGTTAGTTTGTAAATAAATTCTAAAAGAGGCATAGAATATTTTTATTTACTCATCCCTAAATGTATTAAAAATATATGTATTTATTTATTTATGAATACATAATAAAAGATGCATAAAATATTTTTATTCACTCACCACTTAAATTATTTACCATTTTATTGATTTGTTTGTTCATAAATAAATTATAAAAGATGCATAAAATATTTGTATTTACTTGTCCCTAAATTTATTAAAAAATAATTTATTTATTTATTTATAAATGAATAAATAATAAAAGATGCATACATTTACTTGCCTCTAAATTTATTACAATATTATAAATTACATTTATTTATAAATAATAAAATATGCATAAATATTATTTTTCTTTATCTGCCCTTGGAATTTATGAAAAAAATTAATTTATTTATTTATTGATTTATTTATTCATTCATACATACATACATAATAAAAGATACATAAAATATTTTTATTTACTCACCACTACAATTATTTAAAATGTATTTATTTGTAATAAATAAATAAATAAATAATAAAAGACACATAAAATATTGTATTTACTTACCCCTAAATTTAAAATGTTGTATTTATTTATAAATAATAAAGAAATGCATACATATATTTTTGTTCCCTTTCAGTCGGTCACGTTCGACGTACGTCAGTAGTGACCGACGAATTGGGATATCGCTTAGAGAGCCCTATCATCTTCGTGTAAACTAAAACAAGCCAATGGAATTGGCGTGCGATATTTGCATAATGCGCACCGCCCCCGACAGGTGTATATAAATAGGAAGCAGATGCAATCGCACTCTGTCTTTCGCTTCGGAGCCATTCACTGGTGTCCTGTTTTAGAAGACTCCTTTCTTCGTTTGTTTTATTCTAAAACATTGCCTCAGAAGAGGATTTACAGCGAGCTTTCAGTGCTGGTGAAAGGGCACGTTCAGCGAGGTCGCGAGTCTCCGAGGAGCTGAGCTATAAGCTCGAAAACTGCTGTTTTCACAGCAACACAAAGAGTGTGTGCGTGTGTAGCGATTTGGGCCGGTTCCTCGGTGTGTCAGGGAGTGGTGTACCTGACACATCGCGTCGCTCCCTGGGTGCTTCAGCACGAGTGAGTTGACTTCCCCTTCTAAAAGAGCTTTACAGACGAACCCTGACAGTATGTCATTTCGTCTGTGCGTTAATGGGTGCGGTCGTTCCCTGGTCCCTGCTGATGGGCACAATCGTTGCATCTTGTGTTTGGGCATTCTGCACGCTGAAGCAGCTTTTGTGGATGGTTCATGTTCCCATTGCGGGAACATGACTATCGCGATGCTGAGGTCGAGACTCTCCTTCCTGAAGTCTCAGGAAGCGGGGGTCCCCTCTCCTATGCCGCGTACGACCGTTTTTTCCGGCCCTGGGAACCGGAATGACGGTACGGCGCTGTATAGGAAGGGTGACCGGAGGATTACGGTCAGGGCTTCCCCGCCGAGCGGAAACGCTCCTCGGGCCCCTGCCGCCTCATCAGCACCGCAACCCATCGTGCCACCGTTGGTTTCCGCTGGGCCCTCTACGGACTGTCCAGCCG
The DNA here is from genome assembly GCA_036281575.1 of Ancherythroculter nigrocauda. NCBI lineage: Eukaryota > Metazoa > Chordata > Actinopteri > Cypriniformes > Xenocyprididae > Ancherythroculter > Ancherythroculter nigrocauda. Next base: position 61,952,417 of record VTFQ01000001.1, on the reverse strand, counting down.
TTACCTTTGGTGTGCTGGCGGCGGATCGGATGTCGATCGCTGCATCGGAAGGTGAGCCTGAGTCCTCGGGGGAGGATTCGGACGCGCTGCCGCCCGGGACGGTAGCGTTGCCCGAGTCGGATCCCGAGCTCACGGCTGTGCTCTCCCGGGCCGCCTTGTGCGTCGGGCTTGAGTGGAACCCTCCACCCTGTCCCGGCCCATCTCGGTTGGACGATTGGTACTTGGCGGGGGGTCGCGCTGGTCAAATCCAGCGTCCCGCCCCAATGCCTTTCTTCCCGGAAGTACACGATGAGGTGACCAGGTCTTGGCAAGCTCCGCATGGGGCTCATACAGGGCCTGGTCCCTCGTCCGCCTTCACCTCCCTGGACTGCGGGCTAGCCAGGGGGTACGCGAAGATCCCGCCAGTCGAGCGGTCTGTTGCGACGCAGTTGTGTCCAACGGCCGCTGGCTGGCGCGGTGAGCCGCGTCTCCCGTCCCAGGCCTGTGAATTCTCAGCCGGTCTGACTGAGAAAGCTTACAGTGCCTGTGGGCAGGCTGCCTCTGCCCTGCACGCGATGGCCCTTTTGCAGGTCTATCAGGCAAAAGCGCTGTCGCAGATGCCCCAGGAAGGTCCTGACCAACAGCTGCTTGGGGAGCTGCGCGCTGCCACTGACCTTGCCCTCCGGGCAACGAAGGTGACAGCGCGTTCTGTTGGCCAGGCGATGTCTACTCTGGTAGCCCAGCAACGCCACCTCTGGCTGACCTTGGCAGACATGAGGGAGACCGACAAACATCGGTTCCTGGATTCCCCCGTGTCTCCGGTCGGCCTTTTCGGCGACGCGGTGGAGAGCTGTGCCCAACAGTCCTCCGCTGCACAGAAGCAGGCTGAGGCTATCAGACATGTCATGCCACGGCGGTCCGCTGCTGCCTCCACCCAGCCGCCCGTGGCTCAGCCTCAGCCCGCTCGTCGCCGAGGGCGCCCGCCTGCGTCTTCCTCCGCCCCTGCTAAGTTGGCAAAGCAGCAGCCTACACCAGCCAAACAGCAGGGTGCCGGGCGCGGACGTGGTGCCCAGTCCGTCTCTGCCAGCCAGGTGGCAAGCGGTCGGGGAAAACTCGGCCCTGAGACGGGCGACCTGGAGCGGAAGGTTCCTGCCCTTTGGGAGAGTATTCCATCTTCTCTCCCACCCCCGGAGGAGGGCCGGGGGGGATTTTGTGGCGGCTGTCTATCTACCGCCGCTGGCTCTCCGGAGTCCAGCGGTACCCACTTTGCCACAAAAAGAGCAGTTTCCTCAAACTCCAGGTCACAACAAGGGGTGTCTGCCAGTGTGCCAGGCTCCGCCTCGCTGCTGTCAGCTCCCTCCCCATTCGCCAGCAGGTGGCAGTGTGATGGTGCAGACCGCGTCCCGTGCGCCGTCTCCCATGCACACTGCTGCCTCGCAGAGTCCGACCCCACTCCGGGCCGCCCTCAAGCCGTCCGAGTCGGGTCCCTCTCTGCCTTGCTCTCCCCGGTGCGTCTGTGGTGCCTTTGGTCCCGCTGGCTCAGTGTCTGGAAGCGTGGATAGCGCTCCCCAGCCTGTCCAGTTGGCTCATTCGTACTATCAGACTCGGCTATGCGATTCAGTTCGCCCGGCGTCCCCCGGTCTTCAGGGCTGTCCACTTCACTCAGGTGTCGTTGGACAGTGCTCCTGTTCTCCGGGTGGAGATTGCTGTCCTCCTGGCGAAGGGTACAATCAAGCCGGTCCCTCCAGCCGATATGAAGTCGGGGTTTTACAGCCCCTACTTCATTGTACCGTAAAAGGGCGGTGGGCTACGGCCAATCCTGGACCGTCCCCAGGATTGGTTTGCAGCAATAGACCTGAAGGACGCATACTTTCATGTCTCGATTCTGCCTCGACACAGACCCTTCCTAGGTCGGTCTGCGTTCGAGGGTCGGGTATGTCAGTACAAAGTCCTACCCGACATGGTTGTAGCTCCCAACCGGTTGGGTCTTCAGGTCAACTGGGACAAGAGCAAACTCGCCCCCGGGTAGAGGATCTCTTGTTTCGGTCTCGAGCTAGACTCGGTCGCACGGACTGCGCGTCTCACCGAGGTGCGCGTCCAGTCGGTGTTGAACTGCCTGAGCTCGCTCAAGTGCAGGACAGCGGCTCCACTGAAAGATTTTCAGAGGCTCCTGGGGCATATGGCATCTGCAGCCGCGGTAACGCCGCTCGGATTGCTTCATATGAGACCGCTTCAACACTGGCTCCGCGGCCGGGTCCCGAGATGGGCGTGGCAGTGCGGCACGCTCCGTGTCCCCGTGACACCGAGCTGCCGTCGCACCCTTGTCCGGTGGTTGGACCCTTCGTTCCTGTGGGCCGGAGTACCCCTCGAACAAGTGTCCAGGCACGCTGTGGTCTCCACAGATGTCTCTGCCACGGGATGGGGGGCCACGTACAACGGGCATGCAGTGACAGGTCTTTGGACGGGGCCTCAGCTGCATTGGCATACCAATTGCCTCGAGTTGCTAGCGGTTCGTCTTGCGCTGGCCCGCTTCAAGGAGCTGTTGTCAGGCAAGCACGTTCTAGTCCGCTCACTAAGCACTGCGGCTGTTGCGTACACCTACCGTCAAGGTGGTCTACGCTTCCGTCGCATGTTGCAACTCGCCCGCCATCTCTTGTTGTGGAGTCAGAAGGATCTGAGGTCCCTTCGGGCCACTCGTGTCTCAGGTGTGCTCAACCGTGCAGCCGACGAGCTGTCACGGCAGCATCTACTTGCGGGCGAGTGGCGGCTCCACCCCCAGGCGGTCCAGCTGATTTGGCAGCGTTTCGGCGAGGCCCAGGTAGTCCTGCTTGCCTCCCCGGAAACTGCCCTCCGCCAGTGGTTTTATTCCCTGACCGGCGGCACGCTCGGCACGGATGCCCTGGCACACAGCTGGCCCCCGGGTCTGCGCAAACATGCGTTTCCCCCAGTGAGCCTTCTCGCAGCAACTCATGTGCAAGGTCAGGGAGGACGGGGAGCAGGTTCTGTTAGTGGCTCCGTACTGGCCCACTCGGACCTGATTCTCAGACCTCATTCTCCTCGTGACAGCACCTCCCTGGCCGATTCCTCTGAGGAAGGACCCCCTGACTCAGAGACGGGGCACCCTGTGGCACCCGCGTCCCGATCTGTGGAACCTCCACGTGTGGTCCCTGGACGGGATGCGGAGGTTCTGAGTGATCTCCCGCAAGCGGTCGTAGACACCATCACTTCCGCTAGAGCTCCTTCCACTAGGAATCTCTACGCGCTGAAGTGGAACCTGTTCGTCGAATGGTGCGCCTCTCGCTGAGAGGACCCCCGATCATGTTCGGTCGGATCCGTGCTTTCCTTTCTGCAAGATGGGTTGGAGCGAAGGCTGTCTCCCTCCACCCTCAAGGTGTATGTTGCCGCCATTGCCGCACATCACCATGCAGTTGAGGGTAAGTCCCTGGGGAAACACGATCTGATCGTCAGATTCCTGAGGGGGGCCAGGAGACTGAATCCTCCTCGCCCTTCCTCCGTACCCTCTTGGGATTTGACCCTGGTTCTCACAGCTCTCCGGGGTCATCCCTTCGAACCTTTGCAATCAGTCGACCTGAAACTAATGTCTCTTAAGACAGTTCTTCTGGTTGCATTGGCTTCCCTGAAGAGGGTAGGGGATCTGCATGCATTTTCGGTCGACGAAACGTGCCTAGAATTCGGGCCCGGTGCTTCTCACGTCATCCTGAGACCCCGGCCTGGATACGTGCCCAAGGTTCCTACCACTCCCTTCAGAGATCAGGTAGTGAACCTGCAAGCGCTGCCCTCGGAGGAGGCAGACCCAGCCCTAGCTTTGCTCTGTCCCGTCCGCGCTCTGCGCGTTTACGTGGACAGAACGCGAAGCTTCAGGACCTCAGATCAGCTCTTCATCTGTTACGGAGGCCAGCAGAAGGGAAAGGCTGTCTCCAAGCAGAGGATGGCCCACTGGATAGTGGATGCCATCGCCTTGGCGTACGAATCCCAGGGCGTGCCTTGCCCGCTCGGGTTGAGAGCCCACTCCACCAGAGGGGTAGCCTCTTCCTGGGCGTTGGCTCATGGCGCCTCGCTGACAGATATCTGTAGAGCTGCGGGCTGGGCGACACCAAACACGTTCGCTAGGTTTTATAGCCTACGTGTAGAGCCGGTATCCTCACGTGTACTCGCATCCACTAGTCGGTAGACGTGTTGTACCCACTCTAAGTGTCGGCTTGCAATGCCATTCCCGCCACTGGCCGGATACGTGCATACTTTCACTCCAGTCGCGTTCCCCGCTTGGCGAACCCTGTCGAGTTCCTCCGCCTCCCCCTTCGGCTCGGACATTGCGGAGTGTCTGATGCCAGGCCTACATCCGTCGCTGACGCTGTCTGTTGGCTGGGGCCCATATGTCGTGACCCCTCTACGTGAGCGGTCCCATATGTGTATTCTCCACGGTTTAAAACTCCCTACGGGCCGAGTCCGTGTCTTTCCCTTAGCAGAGCCAGCTCTGCTGTCACCTGTCAGATGAGTCTCCCCCTAACCAGGTGGAGCCATCCCAGGGACTCCATATGCGTACTGCCCCCCCGGGCCAGTCCATGTGTGTATTCCCACGTAAACTCCTCCCCCATTGGGTAGGTAGTGGTTTCCGCAGCGTCCCTTACGGGTTCGCTTCCCCAGTGTGTCTAGTTTACTTAGTGGGTAGTGGTTAGACAGCAGTAGACTCTCTCGGTGTAAGCTCGCCCCCTTCACCGCCAGCCGGTGCTATGGGCGGCTGAGCTTGTGCTGGGCACTGGAAGGGGTTTCGTAACTGTGGCGCTTTAGTTGGGATCCCAATTCGTCGGTCACTACTGACGTACGTCGAACGTGACCGACTGAAAGGGAACGTCTCGGTTACGTATGTAACCCTCGTTCCCTGAAGGAGGGAACGGAGACGTACGTCCCGTCGCCACAGTTTCTGTACCCTCGCTGTAGTGCGGACACCAGTTGTCTCCTCAGCGAAAAACAGAGTGCGATTGCATCTGCTTCCTATTTATATACACCTGTCGGGGGCGGTGCGCATTATGCAAATATCGCACGCCAATTCCATTGGCTTGTTTTAGTTTACACGAAGATGATAGGGCTCTCTAAGCGATATCCCAATTCGTCGGTCACTACTGACGTACGTCTCCGTTCCCTCCTTCAGGGAACGAGGGTTACATACGTAACCGAGACGTTTTCTTGCCTCTGAAATGTAATAAAATAAATGCATTTATTTATAAATTAATAATAATAAAAACATAAAATATTTTTATTTACTCACCCCCAAAAATAATTACAAATTATGCATTTATTTATGAATAAATAATAAAATATTTTTTTTATAAACTTGCCTCTAAATGTATTAAAAAAAAAAAATGTATGTACACATGTATGTAAACAAACAAACTTCTTGTCTAAATTCGTGGGTTGTTACCACAATAACAATGTGGACCAAATGTTATCTTTTCTCAAAACATGTTTTGTGCCACTATCTGCAGCTCCTGACAGTGTTGCATGAATCAATGTATCATCTTTTCCTAATGACAGACCTGTCTCAGAAAGAGAGCATTGTGCAACAGCGTTCATGAAAGCAGCCATTCTTTTCATGGTATACATACAATGCGAGTTGCTATAGTGATGTTTATTACTTACACTACAGACGTCAGTACTGGCACCATGAATAGAGATATTCTTCAAACGGACTAATAAAGACAGCGCTGCTAATGAGGCGCATGTTTTTCCCAGTGCATTCCGGGCATTAGGGCTCTGCTTTGGACTGTAATCTGCCTTCAGGAACGCCGCAACTCAGAGTGCCAATTCCAACCCCGCAGGCCCTTTTACGGACGTAATTTAGTTGTGTTTCTACACGGCCCGTGCTTTCATCATGTGTCTGCTCATTGTGGATATGACTTCAAGAGGGACCTGGTCATTTCACAAGGTGTTGCGCTTTTAACTCTCCACAGTGAGCATGACAACATGCCGAATCATCTACATGCATCATAGCGCTTTTGCATGTACTGAGCTGAGATCTGAAAACATAGCACCGTTATTTTCAAATGGATAGTTCGTCATTTACTCACCCTCATTTTGTTCCAAACTAAAATGTTACTTTCTCTCTGAAACATATGGTAGGTAAGTAGATAGGTGCTTATATTGTACTGTATATAATGTTATAATATCCTTTCCCTATACACTACCATCCAAAGGTTTGAGGTCAGCAAAAAAATGTATACTTTTATTCAGCAAGGATGCATTAAATTAATCAAAAGTGACAGTACAGACATTTATAAAGTTACAAAAGATTTCTATTTCAAAGAAATGTCTGAACATCACATTTATCAAAGAATTCTGAAAACAAAAATGTATCACAGTTTCCACAAATACATAAAATAAAAACTGATTTCAACTGATAATAATCAAAAATGTTTCTTGAACAGCAAATCATCATATTAGAATGATTTCTGAAGGATCATGTGACACTGAAGACTGCAGTAATGATGCTGAAAATTCAGCTTTGATCACAGGAATAAATTACATTTAAAAAATATTCAAATAGTAAACAGTTATTTTAAATTGTAAACATTGTTTACAATATAACTGTTTTTACTGTATTTTTGATCAAATAAATGAAGTCTTGGAGAATAGTCAAAAACACACAAAAAAAAATCTTCCAAAAACATTATAAAATCCTGAAACCTTTGAACGGTAGTTTATGTGTTCTTGTGTTGAAAGCTCAGTGTTTGTTCAGTATTTGGGTCGGCACAGATTGTGTCTGTGGGGTTTCGATTTGTGCTCAAGTTTTCTGAGCGCTGAAGCACATCCTCCTCTCTGCATGACTATCCTCTTTCCTAACCTTTCCACTCTTTTTATTTATTTATTTTGCATCAGAGTTATTAATAAGCGTGTGGGAATCAGTGTTGGGGAGTTACTAACTTGCAAGTGTTGAATCATTTTTAAAACAATGGCAAATTATCCAAAAATACGGCTCTAATCTGATTTTTATAAAGATATTGTTCCCTTAAATAGCTACAATGTAGTTTGCTATTGTGAAGTAGCTTGTAGATACAAGGACTGACTCTGTGTGGAGGGTTTGAAGGAGCTTCGCTGACTGGGTCTCTCTCCATCCACTCGATCTCATTTCTCTACCAGGTCAGCAGAAATGTGCTGGGTTATTTGCAGCTCTTTCTCAGTTTCAAAGGAAAAAGGTAGAAGGCGTTCTGAGATTGATCTGTAACATAAGTGAGAGAGAATGACGCTGAGTGATGAAACACACTAGAGGAAATGATGTTTCTGAGGACGAGAGGCCTTGGTGGAACACAGCGCATGAACACGAGATGCTCTTTGTGCTTGACTCACAACCGGTTCTGATAAATAAAATAAAATAAATATAATAAATAAATATAATAAATAATAAATAAAATACAATAAAATAATAAATAAAAATAAATAAATAAAATATAAATAAAATAAAATAAAATAAAATAAAACAAAATAAAATAAAATAAAATAAAATAAAATAAAATAAAATAAAATAAAATAAAATAAAATCACTCGCTGTTGCTGCCAATGACACAACAAACTTCCCTCATGGCTGAACCCTGAACACTCGTCCAAGCAAGCTGTACGTGTCTTGAGGAGTTTTCAAACAGTGAGGACAGGAACATTTCACGGCCGGAATGACCTGGTTTGGATGGCCAGCACATGCACGCGGTATCAGGGCTGTTTGAGTGGACACTGACGCCTGCCCCTCAGACCATGAGCTCAATTCATTTCACAGCGGGAGGCGAGCGGCGGCGCTCAGGGCTGTGGGCGGAAATCAGCTTCCTACCGGGTCTGTTTCTGGCCAGGGGCCGATCTGTTCAGATTGACACCTCCTCTGCGGTCAAGAGCACCACATACATGCAAAACAGCACAACAATTCACTGTTCTGTAGAAATCCCATAGAAGAATGATTTTTGTTTCCCCAAGAACCTTTTAGTGGAAAAAGTTTCATGTTCCATGCATGTTAAAGGTTCTTCATGGAAATAAAATAATAATAATAAAAAAAATAAATAAAATAAAAATATTGCAACAATGTCATAGAAGAACTGTTTTTGGTTCCCAAGAGACCCTTTCAGTAAAAAGTTCTTAAAAAACATTTTTTTTTTTTTGTGAAGAACATTTCTAAAATCTAAAGAATTTTTTACACTAAAAAAAGAACCTTTTGTGGAATGGAAAAATTCCATGGATATTAAAGGTTCTTCATGGAACCATTGATGCCAATAAAGAACCTTTATTTTTACAAGAGAAACTAGATCAATGCAGATGAGATCTACAGAGCCGATGGATGTGCTATGGAACAGCAGGAGGAAGATTCCTCAGTCCACAAACTGTGTGGAGGAGATCATTATCCCTGACGTCACCTCACCGCAGTGCCATTCCAGGCTGTTTGTGATGGGGACGAGAAGACGCTCCTAACAGAAGAAGAGGACACATCCCAAACACATTTGTAAAACTACAGCTCTGTAGTCATTGATTAGCTCCCTGTTGTGAACTGTGGGGAAATAAGTGTCAATGTCATTCTAATTGGTTGTCTTTGACCTACAGGAATGCAACATCTTACAAAAGAATCAATTTACTTTCCTTCCCACACTCAATTACTAAAGCAGAGAAGATTTCAAACATCATTTAGATCACAACATTATTCCCATATTCCCACTTATATCCTCCCAACATCCTATGAGAGCTGTTTTGTCTTGTTATTATTATTTTTTTTATTTTATTTGGTATGGAAGCTTGTTTCCGCCATTCTGTCTTTTTATCACACAAATCTGACTTTTTTCTCAGAATTGTGAGTTATAAAGTCAGAATTGTGTGATATAAAGTCAGAATTGAGTTATAAAGTCAGAATGGAGATATAAAGTCAGAATTGTGAGATATAAAGTCAGAATTGCAAGTTATGAAGTCAGAATTGTGTGATATAAAGTCAGAATTGAGATATAAAATCAGAATTGAGTTATAAAGTCAAAATTGAATTATAAAGTCAGAATTGTGTGATATAAAGTCAGAATTGAGATATAAAGTCAGAATTGTGTGATATAAAGTCAGAATTGAGATATAAAGTCAGAATTGTGTGATATAAAGTCAGAATTGAGATATAAAGTCAGAATTGTGTGATATAAAGTCAGAATTGAGATATAAAGTCAGAATTGAGATATAAAGTCAGAACTGAGTTATAAAGTCAGAATTGTGAGATATAAATCAGAATTGAGATATAAAGTCAGAATTGCAAGTTATAAAGTCAGAATTGTGTGATATAAAGTCAGAATTGAGATATAAAGTCAGAATTGAGTTATAAAGTCAGAATTGTGAGATATAAATCAGAATTGAGATATAAAGTCAGAATTGCAAGTTATAAAGTCAGAATTGAGTTACTGTATAAAGTCAGAATTGTGTGATATAAAGTCAGAATTGAGTTACTGTATAAAGTCAGAATTGTGTGATATAAAGTCAGAATTGTGAGATATAAAGTCAGAATTGAGTTATAAAGTCAGAATTGAGATATAAAGTCAGAATTGCAAGTTATAAAGTCAGAACTGAGATATAAAGTCAGAATTGTGAGATATAAAGTCAGAATTGAGTTATAGTCAGAAATGAGATATAAAGTCAGAATTGAGTTATAGTCAGAAATGAGATATAAAGTCATTTTATAAAGTCAGAATTGCATGATATAAAGTCAGAATTGCAAGTTATAAAGTCAGAGTTGAGTTATAAAGTCAGAATTGCATGATATAAAGTCAGAATTGCCAGTTATAAAGTCAGAATTGAGAGTTATAAAGTCAGAATTGCATGATATAAAGTCAGAATTGCAAGTTATAAAGTCAGAATTGAGTTATAAAGTCAGAATTGTGTGATATAAAGTCAGAATTGCATGATATAAAGTCAGAATTGCAAGTTATAAAGTCAGAATTGCAAGTTATAAAGTCAGAATTGAGTTATAAAGTCAGAATTGTGAGTTATAAAGTCAGAATTGAGAGTTATAAAGTCAGAATTGCAAGTTATAAAGTCAGAATTGCATGATATAAAGTCAGAATTGCCAGTTATAAAGTCAGAATTGAGTTATAAAGTCAGAATTGCATGATATAAAGTCAGAATTGCAAGTTATAAAGTCAGAATTGAGTTATAAAGTCAGAATTGCTTGATAAAAAGTCAGAATTGCCAGTTACAAAGTCAGAATTGCAAGTTATAAAGTCAGAATTGAGTTATAAAGTCAGAATTGCATGATATAAAGTCAGAATTGCAAGTTATAAAGTCAGAATTGAGTTATAAAGTCAGAATTGCATGATAAAAAGTCAGAATTGCCAGTTACAAAGTCAGAATTGCAAGTTATAAAGTCAGAATTGCATCCAATGTCCAATTGTGAGGGATGTTTTTTCTCAGAATTGAGTTTATATCTTGCAATTGCAAGTTTAAATATCGCAATTCTAAAAAGAACTGTGAGATAAAAAGTTACAATTACCTTTTTTATTTAGTGGCAGGAACAAGACTCCATAGTTTTGCTATGTTGAGGTGCAGAAGCCTGTATTTCATGGGAAAACTGCTTGTTATGTATCTTTCAGATTGTGTGGAAGCACAACTAATCTTGTCAGGAGGAAATCAAAACACACATGATTTGAGAAATTATTCATGTCACAAACGCTGCAGGATGAGTTTGTAGTTTGTTCAACTCACTAACACTTACACGAGCAATGGTAATGGTGATTCTTGCCTTAACAAATGCTACTAAATGCATAATTGTAGTTGTTATCTTCATAATAAAACGTCTGATGTTAAACACTGCTTCTTTTCATTTCAAAATAAAATATACCAATTTCACCAGCTGTATCACGAAACTCAGAAGGCAGGCTTTCAAAACGCCTTTTAGATTGCCAACTTTCTCTTTTAAAAAGTTCAGTTTAGTGCTCTTCATCAGAAAGCTAGCTTCATGAATAATTCATGGCTTTATTAATGAGCTTATGGAGCATAGTAAAGTAATGCAGCTCTTGAATGACGCTCTCCTCTTCTATAAAGCACACGAAATAAGCAACCCTAAATGAATGTGTGTATGCCTGCACTCTGAATTAATAATTAAACCACTGACCTGTATGACTTTGAAACTAAAAATCCTGCATATATAACCACCACCTTATTCGGGGTACAGTATGCCAAAACTTCCCAAAACAGCAACAACAACAAAACCATGTGATATCATAAAGACAGCATTAGACAATCATGAAGACACTCAAAATGAGCAGCAGAATGTCATGAACCATTACAACTGTGATGTCATACAGAAAAGGTTCCGCCCTACGAATCCGCAATGTTCCGATGTTTCCTTACAGAACATATGGTGACGATGTCACAGAGGCACACTGTCCTTGACCTGAACTCCTCTAGAGAGTTCTAGCGGTGATGTTACCTCTCAGCAGTCCATTTAAAGAGGTCATGACATTGGATTTTTTTTATTATTTTAATATGTTCCTTGAGGTTCACTTATAATGTTAATTTTTTTTTTTCTCCACACGCTTGAGTCTGTCGACAACAGGACAAATGGAAGAATAAAGGAACGTTCGCTTTGACGTGTCCAGTTTAAACAGCTCAGAAACTGAATGTGCATCTATATCCAGTGTAGACAGCATCAGTGATTATAATGGGTTCTGTTTGCTTTTGACGCGACGCAAATGTCAGCCGTTAAGCGACTGAAAGCCAGTGGGTGGGGCCTATGGTGCGATGATGTTTAACTATTGCTCTGGAGGTGGTCATATGTATTTTTAGAAGTTCGAAGTGGAGTATGTTTTACAAGAAACTACTATTTTATTCTTTCAACTTTTTAGTTTAATTCAATGTATTATTTTATGTTTCCTTGCAATTATTTGTGAAAATTACCAGCAGTTCTTAGAGAAAAAGTAAATCCTACAGCAAATGTTGTTTCTGTGCAGTAAACAGCATCTGTATTCAGCAGACAATTGCGCCGCAGTACTTTATATAAAGGCTGCTGCACCTGAGATGACATTTCTGAATTCTGATCGCATGCTGCATGAGTTTATTCTTCTCCTTTCGGCCCATAATGCAACATGCTATCAAAATTCTGACAGCATCAGTGACCAAGCATGCACTGATACACACACATGCATACAAACACAGCATGATCAGCGATGTGATGTAACAGTGTATTATCACTGAGTAAATGGTCATCTCACTGCTGAATAATGCATGGACTCCACTAATACAACCTCAACTACAGAAAATTACAGTGCAAACGTATATGAATTATCCTAAAGGAGGTTTAGATCTGTTTACAGGGATTGTGGGCTTTAAATAAATAGATTAAAAAAACTAAAAAAAAAACTAAAGGCCTGTTCACACAAAGGCCGATAAACTCTATCAATAAAGATATATAAAATATTCTAAATTTAAAAGAATAGCAAAGTCCACACAACAACTATAACAGCACTGAGAAATTCTATCATTGGAGTCACTTTCAGAAAAATCTTTCCAGCTGATGAACATTAAAAACACTAGCTGCGTATACATTGACCCTAATAATCCGATTGTAAATCGGACTAGTAGCACAGTCAGAATAAACGCGTAAATCAGAATGAATTGGCTAAATCTGATTAAAATTTCATTTGGTTTGTAAGAGGTTGTTTAAACCTTTTCTAATCAGATCGAGAGGAACACTTTATCAGATTGAAATCCGAAACTGGAAAGTACTTTGCATGTGCAATGACATAAAAATGGCATAAAGACGTATGACGCACGGATTGAGCTGTTGTAGTTGTTGAATGAAGTGTCATAAATGACTATCATGTCATTTTAAGGGTACGTTTACACGACAACGATTTACTAAAAATGGAAAAAATTCCTTTGCGTTTTTCATGTACAGATGACAACATTATAATTGTCAAAACAATCCCCATTCACCCAAATATGCAAAAACAACTAAAAACGCTATATTATCCATGCCAGGCCAGTAGATGGCGATGTCTCTTTGTAAAGAATAACTACGCGCCTATAGACTGCACACGTAATACACATGACATCACCGTTTCACAAATTTGCGTTTTTGCAGCTTAAACAGAAACGATAACGGAATCGTTTTCAAAAACATGCACTTTGAATCTCCTTTTCAATACTTTTTTTGGTCGTTCATTTACACGACAAAGTCGTTTTGGGTGCCTGAAAATACAAACTTTACAGTTTTAAGTTGAAAACTGTGTTGTGTAAACAACCCCTAAAATTCTCCTTCCTCTCATCATCTGTGAAGTGGAGCAGGACAATATCCCAGCAGTCCTTGTTTTGGACTCTCATCCACAGACACTTTATTTTGGGCGAGGGAAGGGCCGATTTTACTGCTTGATAAATATAAGCAGCACAGCACAACTGTTCATGTGTTCGTTGTCTCTTAATTAGGACCCAAAATAGATAAATATTAAAGGGAACATATTATGCCCCTTTTCACAAGATATAATATATGTCTCTGGTGTCCCAAGAATGTGTCTGTGAAGTTTCAGCTCAAAATACCCCACAAATCATTTTATAGTAGCTTGTCAAATTTGCCCCTATTAGGGTGTGAGCAAAAACACGCAGTTTTTGTGTGTGTCCCTTTAAATGCAAATGAGCTGCTGCTCAAGCCCCCTTTCCAGAAGAGGGCGGAGCTTTAACAGCTTGCGATATGTAGAAACCGATATATCAAACATTGCTTATAAACTAGCGATATGCAGGAACCGACATTATTTCACAGTTGCTCAGCAACAACAAAGCTGGAGAATCTCACGCAGCCAAAATGAGGATTGTCAGTAACGGTGTTCAGCCTTACATTGTTCAAACCGGAGTTGACACTGATGGAGAGACTCAGGAAGAAGTTACAAGTTAAGTTAGTGGATAAATTGATGTAGTTGCTGTGGAGTTGATTCAACTCATCGACTAGCATGTGTCGTCACGTTCATCTTTTGTGCAAATCCAGCGTTGAATTGACCCTTGTTTGTGAAGCAGTCTGGTGTAAAATGATTCACGGCAACAAGACTCTGCTACAACAACTCTTCCTCCTCTCTAAAGCAGCCCAACATGTTGCAGTTCTGATTCATCAACTGGAATAATTTCATTCTGATTAAACAAAAGGTGTCCATGTGAACGTAGCTACTGACAGCAAATCAGAATCCATCCTGCTTTAAGAGCTGGAACATTTAAAGTTCCAGCAAAAAAACAACATAAGATGACATCAGCATTACATAAGGGTACATAAAGTAGTTTAGGGAACATTATGTGATATAATATGTGGTTTCAGTACGTATAAAGATTCAGGGGGTGGGGGGGGGGGGGGGGGGTGGGAAGAAGAAGCAAAGGACAAGAGAAAAACAGTAAAGAGACATACAGTTGAAATTATTTGCACACCATACGAAACCCTTTTGAACTAGGTCCTGCAGGGGGGGCGCTTTATCTGCACTCTGCGCGGTCCCAATGGTCCGGAGCAGTAATGAGGACACAGGGCAGAGAAACCTGCGGTCCTTTGGACGTATTTTCAGACTGAGCTCCCTCTGCGGTCATTAAACAGGTCATCTGCTATGAGGAGCTACCTCAAGTGTCCAGAGTAAATTTTCCAATAAGACCATTTCAATCACGGCCTCCTGACCTGACACTAACAATGCAAACCCTTAAAACAGCCTACCAAGAAAAACAGAGCCGGGTTCCTTTCCAGTGCCATATTAGCCAGTGTGCCAATTATACAATGGTCAAAGGAAATTTCTAGGGGATTTTCACACTGCAATCCGCCTCTCAGTCTTTTGGTGTCTCTGATTAAAAGAAAGAAAGAACAAAAGAAAAATCCTTAAATGTCTTTTGTGTTCCACAGGAGAAAGTAAGTTTTGGGACGACACGAGGGTGAGTAAATGTTGACCGAATGTTCATTTTTGGGTGAACCGTCCCTTTAAGACCCAGTTTGGCACTTGCTTGAAAAAGTCAATTCTTCTAAAGTCAAATTTAAACATGCAGAATCTCTGTGAATAATTCGGATGTTTATTATTCAGCAAGTAACTGTTTCGCAAATAAGCTGGATATTAGAAATCAGTCTTGCGTGAATGTCAACACAAAGCTCACAGTTTGTTTTAGTTTTAGTCTTTCTTTCTTTTTAAGGGCTGTAACCACCATAGACACCGAGGGGGCAACAATAAGTGGCAGCCATATTGTTCCACCTCCAATATTTTATATTATTGATGATGCTGTGCTGCACTCCATTACACACCGCTCTGTTTGTTGTAAGGATGACAAAAGTTACATTTTTAGGCTGCTTTGCCTCAGCAGTCTAACAGTGCTCATCAATGTCAAAATGATCGAGATGGCCAATCAAATCAAAGGAGGCGGGCCTTACTGTTCACAGAAGACGAGTGCGAATTCCGTTCTTTTTCCATTTCTTTATTCCCTTAAATCCCTTTTAATCCTTTAATTATTTAACAATAACAAGACATAATTACAGCTTTGTTTCAAGGACAATATTTCTCACATTCTTTTCAAGTATTTTTTCTTTTCCACCCATATGCAATGTGCAAATATAATATACACTCTCATTTCAAAGTTTGGGGTCAGTAAAACTAGTGATTGAAAAAATCAATCAAAAATCAATGTAAAAAAAAAAAAAAAAAAAAAAAAAAAAAGAGTGACTTTATGCTTAAAAGAAGAAAAAATATCTACCATCGGAGTCAGAAAAATATTTTTCTGACCCCATTGGCTGACATTTATTCTTGTTTTAAGCACTTAATTTTTATGCCTTTTTCAGAAAATAATACTTGTTTTCTAATGTCATTTTGCTTCTCAAGTAAATGTATCTTGATTTAAGGTGAGACACTACAGTCAAAAACAGTTTTTTCAGGCACCTGTCAATTTTGAGATTTTGCACTTTTTGGCTTTTCATAAAGTGTTTTTTCAGACTGGTGGAAAGAAAACATCCAAAATACACTTTTAAGTGTATATTTTATGGCACTTTATCTATTTGCATCTATAGATTTCAATTACAGTAAATATCTTTAAAGGCCATTTTCTCAAAATGAGTTTTTTCTCCTGCTCTGAGTCAGAAATCTCCACTTCAGCAGAACTTATATACACCAAACTTTACAGTTTTATTCCTATCTATATTCTGAAGGTTTTTACAGAGGGATTTGTTGATATATAATTTGCCTGATTTTATACAACATTTTATTCCTAAAAAAATTGGCTGTTGATAGTATTTTCTGATTTATGGAGTGATAAAAAGAGATATCCAAAATTCCCACGGTAAAAACCTTTAAATTTAATATGTCAAAAAAAATTAAACGAGAACTGTAAACCTGATGTCATCCAATATTCAGATTTTTGTTCTAGAAATTTATGCAAATTAGTGCATATTTAATTAGATAACACATCATTTGCATATTTAAACATTACATTTTAGAAAACTTGTAATACAAAAAATGTTTGCAATTTTTAATGTAATCAATCACCTGGGGTAGTATGGTGATATCTATTTTTTTTTTTTTTTTTTTTTTTTTTTACCCTATTCACCTGGGGTGTCTCACCTTAAGAATGTTTAGGTATTTGTACTGAAAACAACTTGTTTTTCTGCACCCAAAGAGGGAGATGCTTGACATTTGACTTGAGGTGTTTAAAAACATCCAAGCTAATCAATAAACCTAATCAATCACTCTGGAACCCAGGCAGCCGTTGGTCCCTGGTGACATATTTCCTGTTAAAACGATTTTTGATATGGCATACAACACCGCAACCATCAGAAAGACCACACAAAAGCTTTCCGACTGCGGGCGAGTCGGGTAAATCAGCAGACACGATAAACAGACGGTCTGCCTGACGGAGAACTTCTTGATCTCTTTGCCGTGTCATTTAGACGGATGGCTCGGATTGGCCCAGGTCATTACTGCCTGACGTCTCTTCGGCAATGCTGTCAAATAAATCTACAGCAGCCGCCGTCTGCCCCACCCGGCCCGTAAATCACGGTGATGATGAAGTGACAGACAGGTAGAGGTGGCTCTCTGGTCAAGGGCTGCAGGGATACAGATGGATACCTGGAGTCTCACACTCTACACAGCATCTACTGCAAGTCTGCGCAAACAAAATGCTGATGCATCAATATTCAACTCAAGTTTATTTGAATCCCACTTTTTTTTAACGTGAATGTGCAAGGCTTCCGTTGTCATTCACTTAAAGTTATTTTAGCAGTAGAAAAACAGTCCTTTAGGCTCCTTGATATAACAAAGTGGTATTTGTTACCATATTATATTAACGTATTATAATAATTATAAACACACTGGTCCATAGAGCAAACAGTCACTGCACTTTGGTATTCTTCTATTTATCTATAGCAGCTAATGAATTGCTTTGAAGAAAAAGAAAAAAAAAAATCTTCCTCAGTATTTTTGGCTTGTTTTACAGTACAAATATCCAAACATTCTTAAATCAAGATCCATTTCCTTGAGAAGATATTCTATTTTTATTTATTTATTTATTTATTTTTTATTTTTTTAGAAAACAAGACTTAATATCTTATCCAAATGAAGTAAGTTTCTACTTAAAACAAGAAAAAAAAAAAAATCTGCCAATGAGGTCAGGAAAAATTATTTAAAGCAAAAACAAGTTGTATTTTTCAAGTAGCGGCCTTTGCTATGATTGCAACAGAAGGGGCGTCCATCTGCTTGCACTCGAAAAAGATCATGGAAATTAATGGGGGGTGAGGGGAAAATGCCACGAAAATTAATAAAAAAATCCCCCCCAAAAAATCAAGATATATGGGGCAAAAATGTCCCTGAATGAGTTCTTTTTTCAAATATTTATAACAGAATAAAGAGTGTTGTTTTCCCGAATATCAGCACGTTTACAAATGTGATAGCCTATTGATTTTATACAACAGTTAATGTTAGGTGACTTTCATTTTATACTCAGAACATCGTCTGTTTTGACTCTATTTTGCAGTAAACCCATTGCGCATCTCCGAGCAACTGAATGAGTCCGTTTTGAAGGAATCGTTTGACTGAATGATTGAATGACTCACTGTGATTTTCCACCAACTACTGGCAGTTTTAGTTTCATTACATTTTTTCCATCGTTTCATTTTCTACATTTATATCTTATGCCATTGACCTGATAAAATCATACCTGCAGTCCACCATGCTGCGAAAAATACTGTCCGCACTTGCCCAGATGTTAATTTACCAGCTGTTTGTTTGAAATGGGCCTCTGAATTGCAAAGGCTGCCTCTGAACTGGATGATTACAATATTGTCTTCTGTAGAGCTGAATCAAATTAGTTTTATAATTGATGCATTTTGCAACATCAACACTGTTATTGAACTGAATGTAATCAACTCTGAAATGACTTGAACTGGATAGTGACATTATTGTCTTCTGTAGACCTGCTTATAGATGAACTGAACTTATTTCATCATTGGTGAACTTTACACAGTTATTGAACCGAACTGAATCAACACTAAACCATCTTGAGCTGAATAACATCAGAATATGAATTTGTCTCACATTTGATGAAGATGCATCACTGATTCTGTTATTTTCCTGTTTAACACCATGAAGCTGCTTTGAAACAATCTGTACTGTATAAAGCGCAATAGAAATAAAGGTGACTTGACATTACAGAAAATGCTTGTTTCAATGTTACAATTATGAGTGTATCATAGTAATGTCCATATGGCAGTATACAGCTATAATATCCTCTTAGCATTCCTGTGAAATTTGCCTAAAATGTCTAAAAAAGGCATGCTGTTCTTGAACCATTAAGCAGACACAACAAGCATGTTTTCTTTAGCCTCCCTGTTAGAGCACCCGACTTCCATGCCGGCGTACCCGGGTTCGAGTCCCGCTTAGAGCGGGCGGTTCGAACAGGAGGGGTTACAACAGCAATAATGCTCATAATGTTTACAATATAAGTATAATATTTGACAGTTTCATATTCGATCCAAAGTTGGCGTCATCTGAAGTCTTTGCAAGTGTGGTGTCGTCTAATATCTATCAATATCAGTCAATAACAGTAGCGCCAGCTCTCGTGGTCTGATATTATTTTGGGATAAATGAAAATTCGACACCATGAAGAGCTTGATGTACTAAAAAAAGGTCTAAACATCCTCCTCAGTGCAACAAAACGCTGTATTGAAACTAAGCTGCAAAAACGGCTGATTGGATTTCATATACCAGAAACACACTATAACAACACTTCATTTGAGTTGTTTTGGGATCCTGTCAGAATGCAATGGAGATTTGCAGAAAGACTGTTAGTGAAGGATGGTTGCACACATTGGCAAACTCACAGTCATGAAAAACTACACAACCAACATTATCGGAGGACTTCAGGGAGAAAAATTAAAGATTGGTTTAGAGATTGGTTTAATAAATAGAAACTCAAAATATTATGTTATCTGAACCACATTAATTATCTAGGTTGATTTGATAAATGAAAAAAAGTTGTGTGTTAACCCTTTAGAACCTAAAGCTAAAATAGCTTGTTTTCACATACTGTGTTTTTATTATTATTATTATTATTATTATTATTGTAAAATACTCACACAATGTGCTATTTTCAAGTGCAAGGTGTCATTTTTTTCCCCAATAAATTACAGTTATTAACCATTAATATGTATGGTGAGTTTGTAAATAGAATTTAAATAGACAAAAAACAAAAACAAAAAAAAAAGAATACATTTTCTGATTTTATTTTAGAAAAAAGAGAAAAATGATGATCGAAAGAATCAAACTTGATAATTTCAACTATATTACATATATACAAGTCTTTTGTGATACTGGGTTGCACAGTTTTCATTCAGGAGAATTTTTTCATACACACATACATATACTACATATGCATGCACAGGGGTGCACATAACTTTTTTGGTCTGGTTCTCAAGAGAGCAGCTGGAGATGTTGCTTGGTACTCACACTTTTCGCGACACACTTATCCTGAAAGCTCCTCATCACTTTCCTCCTGACTGCTCCTCACTATCTTCTTTTCTCTCAAACATGGAAGATGATTATAATGATTTTTTTTTTTATTATTTTATTTTACTAACATTAATGACACAAACAACAACAAAAATATTAGGCTGCTGTCACTTTAAGAAGGAAAGCACGGACCGAATAACTGACACACATCCGGTTTCTTTCTCAACTGTTCACATATGACATAAATTTAGCAGTTAATCCGCGAATCACATGCGTGCCGAACCGTTAGACCGTATCCACACGGACCACGGTTTAACTGCGATCCGTTGCAGCATTGCAGTAATTAAAGAACACACTTATCATCATGATTGCTATCTTACAGAGACAGAAAAAAAAATCCTACTCCAGTAAGTAAACGTGTCCCTGTGAACCGGTCCTCAAAAATCTTAGTACTCAAAAGCGCTTCCCTCCATGTTTTCTGGTGCGCATCATTTATTTTTACCACGCATGTGCACTTGCGTACTACTTATGTGCACCCCTGTGCATGCATACATTTACCGCACAGACACATTATACAAATACACACACCAAATGTGAAAGAGTCTCACTTAGCCTCCTCCCAAGTCTTATCAAAAATCATCCAGTCGACTGTGTACTCCTTCGACATGTTTTTATTTGTTTCTTCTATTATTCATGTGATCCAAAACTCCCTAACCTGTCGCACTCTACAGTATATCTCTTCATTCAAATCCTCCTTCTCCCCGATAGCGATTGCCATTTGCTGACGGAAGGCACGAAATTACCGTAATAACCCATATTTTGCCGAAAAACCCATGTTGTCTAATGTCTGTAGCAATTATTATGATAGTTACGGTAGCATGAATACAGCGTGATTGGATGTGTCGCCGATGACACATCTGGTTTTAAAGGGTTAACCTGTGGGACATCAGAAGAGTTGAACGTTCAGGGTTAAGAATTTAGCGCAGTAGAAGAGTTTATTTTTTTAAAAAAAGCATACATACAGTATCTCAATTGTTTCATAAAAGATTTTTCAAAGAAGATTATTGCAGTATGTTTTACAAGAAAACACTACTTCATTTTTTTCTACTTCAAAATTTCACATCTAATTTAATGTCGTTTCTTTATAATTGTTTGCGCAATTTACTAGCAATTTCAGAGTGAAAACTGTTTCTACACCAATTTTACACTAAATATTTCTCAAGAAGTTAATTAAACAGAGCTCTGGGAAATGCTTTATGTGATGTTATGTTTTTGAAAGTATTCAGGGTTAAGAGTTTAAGGGCGTTCGTGAAGTTTAATGTGTTTGATGTGCAAATTGCTAAGGCGTTTCAAAATACCGAGTGTTGCCTTCACTACAGATGATTGATGTGAGCGGCATTACACGGTTAGGCAAGGTTATATGACTTTACACAAACACTGTCAGTCACATTGCCGTATCTGTCAGCCGTTCATCATGACAGGCAGCTGTTTGTGTCTGACGTCTAAGTGGATCTGACCGGTCCTTGGCACTGATCTCTAAAGCGCCAGACTCTGTTTGGACGTCAAAACAGGTGTGAGACTTCAGCTGCAGATAGCATCAGAGCTGAAATACTGCCAGAGATATTACCTTTCCGCTCATGGGGCCGCTGGAAATCTGCTGCCATTACACACTGGGTCCTTGCGGACGGGCGTAATGTTTCTACCAGAGAAATTAAAACACAACACAGCAGCTGTAAAACATCTATGAGCTCTGATTGGACCAATGGGACTCCTTTGACCTGCAATGCATTATTATAGTTAACTAAAGCTAAAACCAGTCACTTGAAACAAAATTTGATCTGAAATGAATTAAAAAGGAGATGAACTATAAGCGCAAACCATACTTAGGAGTTTGTTCCAATCACTGAATATGAGCAATAGTAATATCAATGCTTACTTTTGCAAACAGCACTAATAATGTTTGTTGAAAGTTGCCTGTATAATTAAAGCTCTAATTAGTGCAGGTCAGCTGAATAATCCCAGGGTTTAAACAAAGAGGGAATCAAACGTTGTTGTAGAATTATATGGAACAGTGGTTAAAAGGATCACCATGGTAACAGCGAGGAGAAATCCGCAACAACAGTCATTAATAACCAAGAGATACTGTACTGGGAAAACGGCTAGAAATGAACCAACAATAAACTTGTTCCTGCTGGTACAGGAGGTGAAATGAATCAAAAAGTACATTTATATGAAGCACAAGGGAGCGCATTTAAGCAGAACCGCTGCATTTCCAAACACACAAATGCTGTTTACCTTACATTAAACTATAAAAAGCTACATATGTCACATACTGTATGTCGAAACACACACACACACACACACCACCCAACATTTAGTTGAGCAAGACTCAAATCTTTCCTCAAACTGACATACGACAGAACATCTCAGTATGTCTTCCAGAATGAACACTGCAAAAAATGACCAAAATACTTAAATATAGCAAAAATGTCTTAAAATAGAGCAAAACAATCTTGCAGGATGGAATGCAAAACAACTTGGTAGAAATTAGCATAAATATTAAGGCACTAAAACTTGGGGAACAAGCTTAAAATTATACAACCCTTCAAAAGTTTGGGGCCAGAAAGATTTTTAAAAACATTTTTATTTATCAAAAATGCATTAAATTGATCAAAAGTGACAGCATATTTCTATTTCAAATAAATGCTGCTTCTTTGAATCCTTAAAAAATATGTATCATGGTTTCCATAAAAATTACTGCAACGGCAAACAAAATGACTGTTTTTACTGCATTTTTGATCAAATAAATGCAACTTATATTTAAAAATCTTACCTGACAGCTAATTTTTGAACAGTAGGGTGTATATAATATAATATAACATAAAATAATATCTTTGTAAAGATGCACTAAAATTGCTTAATATTCAGTGTGTCTAATAAAATTATCTTGCTTAATGTTGCATGATATTAGAAGTTATTCTCTTCTCATCTGATTTAGCACACGGTTGTTTCATAAGCGTGGATCATCCAAACAGCAGTCAGAACTCAGAACACAAAGGTCATCCGTGAGCACGAGGAACACGTGTGTTGCGTTTTACGTTCATGAATGAAGCACGATACATACTGTAGGACAGAGGAACGTCCAGCTCGCCCTGCCACGACAGCTGCCCGAGATCGTCTATGGAGTGCTGCGCTGCAGAAACACAAACACACACAAACACACACATTAAGATACTTCGTGCACACTTACGGCTGACAAACACTGAGGACTTTGTGGTCTGTAAACTTGAAATGGTTCTAAATATAAGCACATTCAATATGCATTAACCCTCTGGTATTGTTCATTTGAGGGTCACACTTGTGTTGTTCGCAGTCAAAAGTGACTATTTCAGTAAAATCAATGTAATATATTTTTGTTCAATAATATTTTTTCTTTTACATTTTGTATTTTGAGAGAATTCATGGTGCTAAAATTTTTATTACTTTTTAGTAAATTTGTATTACTTTTCAATTAAAGCAGTATTTCATGTTAAAATAGAGACAATGCCTTTACAATTGAGGGCAAGAAAATGGATTTGGATATATATTTAGACATTCCCAAAAGTTTAGATTTTGTTTGTTTGTTTTTGAAATGTTGATTTGAAGTGTCAGTTTTTGCACTAATTTTACCACAGTCAAACCTGAACACAGAAAAAGACATTTTGTTTCACATAACATCAAAATTCAACAAAACTGCAACAAAAACAGTGTGTTTATTTTGCACTCTTGATATTTTAGAGTGTTACCCCTTCATTGCTGTAAACTTTTTCTGCATCGTGGCTGATTTGTAGATTGTACACACACAAAAATGTTCTGTTTTTTCGTATCTTTGCCTATTTCCCATTCATTTCCTATGGTGGTCATTTTTGACCACAAACAACACAAGTGTGACTTTTTCTTTTTGTTTAAACAACAATTGAGCTTTTTTTAATAAAGTCTACGATTTTTTTTTTTTTTTTTTTTGGTCACATAGCGACAACTGCAAAAGTCATCAAGTTCCGTACCATTCCGATGAAGTAGCGATTTCTTTTAAAAAATTCAGTCCAAAATGACAGAACAACACCATAGGGTTAAGCATCAAAGATTGTGCTTAACTGACATCAACCAGTGTTGTTATTGTAAACTAAAACTAAAACTAAAAAAAAAAAAAAAATTGTCACTTGAAATAAAGCTGAAAAAACCAAAACTTAAATGAAAATTAGAAAGTTCCTTTGGCAACTAACTGAAATAAGTTTAAGTTGAAGTAAAATTTTGTAAAACTAAAACTGAAATAAACACTAAACACTTTACAATAAGGTTTCATTTAATTTTCATTTGCAGCACCATCTTTAGGGCCAAGGCCGTAACCATCTGATTTTTCCCTTGGGGTGTTATTGGGTAATTTTTTTAAATTAAAAGGAATTAAATAATTAAATGATTAAAAGGGATTTAAGGGAATAACAAAAAAAGAAATAAGAACGTTAAAAATGTCCCAGGTCTATAGTAGTTATTAAGCAATCAATTTAATCTATTTACAAATAATATATTTTTTAAAAATATATTCACGCTTATTTGAATGTCTAATATGTCAAAAACCCAAAACGTTTCTTGTCTCGTCACATTCAGTCATGAATAACATTAATCATATCATATTAATCAAATAATAGCATGTTTTCAATTCAAAATGGCGAAATTTCATAAAAATATTGAGTAGTTTGCATCACTGGATATTATTTTCGGTCGCTAAAGCAGTCGTCAAACATTAAATGTTTAGCTACTTACTCGCCACGGACTATTTCACTGATAAAAAGAAAGCATCACATTGGAATTCACACTCGTCTTCTGCGAATGGTAAGCTCCGCCTTCTTTGATCTGATTGGCCATCTCACTCATTCTGACAGTGATGAGTGCTGGGGGGCCGCTGAGGCAGACCAGTGTATAAAAAAATGTAACTTTTTTGGCATCCTAACAACAAACGGAAAATATTGCCCCCCCACCCCCACCCCCAATAATTAGAAATGGCCCAATATTTGTTGTATCGTTATGGCCCTGCTTAGGGCGGTGCAACCGGTGTGACCACACCAGGCCCTGTGCTTGTCCACAGATGAATCATTCACAACAAGGTGTATTAAGACAGAAAAGAGTCTTCAAATTTGATTTCATGATGACTTTAACAGGCTCTCAGCTCCTCAGTCAGCTAAAATCAGCAGAGAGTTTGAGGAGCAGATAGAGCGGGCAGCTCCGTCGCCTCCGGAGAGAATCTATAAAGAAATTCAATCAGGTGGAATTAAACAGGGTGAAGATTAAGGCCAATTTGCATGAACCGCAGGGCTTCTGAGTGAAGTTGAATAAGCAAAAAAATACTTAAGCAACTTATTAAACTCTTTCACCTTGAGGAAGCGTAGAGCGTGGGGATATTAACTTTATCCTCTTTTACAGTCACATCTGAATCACACGCCGAAAAATCTGCCAATGGTGACATGCAATTAGCTCAATCAATAGATGATTCAACAAACTGACATTCTTTATTCGCAGAGGAAAACAAAGTGGTTATTTTGTGTCAAAATAATAACAGCAATCATTCCGTGTGATGTCATAGGTGAGAACGCTGATGTCACAGATATTCCTCAGACGGTCATTAATCTAAATGTTACTGCTTATGAATGTGGAAGCCGGTCGATTATGTTGTTGTAGCGTTAACAATCGGCCCGTGGCGCGGTGATTACGCTGCATTATGTGGGCCGCAGTGATTCACTCAGGAGAGACAATGAGGAACGGAGACGCTTGGCAGCTGTTCTCTTTCCGACAAGCTTCCTCAGTCTGTTAATTAGCTTTAGGAACCGTCATTATTGCACTGTCAACAGCTCAATCTCCCTATAGGACACGCACTCGACAAATGAAAAACAACTAGACATTTGGGGGCTTTTCATCTGTCATGTTCTTTTTTTTCCTTTTCTTTTTTGAGTTGAGTTGAGTGATTAAAATAGGAACATCCTTAATAATAATATAAACAGTTTCAACATGTATTAAGCATTAAAATTGTGTTTAAATGACTTGAAATAAAGCCAAAATAAAATAATTAAAAAAAGACCTAAAACCACAAACAAGCATTTTTTTTACTTGAAATACAATAAACATTAACTGAAATAAAATATGATATAAGAAACTTATTTTATTTCAGCTAGTTACCAATGCAACATTTCTCATTTTAATTTAGTTTAATTTGATTAAACAGAATATACAAAAATAAACAAAAACTTATTTGAAATATTAATTAAAACAATAATAGTATTTCAATGATACAAAATAACACTGGCTGAAGTAAATAAAAATAAAATTAAGCTAAATAGAAATGTTTAAAAAAGAAAGCAAATACAAAAGCAAATACAACTTTAAAACTAACTAAAACTGAAACTATAAAAATGTAAGCTAATTCAATATATATATATATATATATATATATATATATATATATATATATATATATATAAATATTGTTAACAAGGTGTAGTTCATCAAATCAAAATCAAATCACCGTTACGAGGTGTTTGAGATTGTTACCTTTCAGATGACTTCTGCCGAGTGTCACGAAGCCAGAGGAGATGTAGTTGTGCATGTCCTGACCACTGCGGAAGTTTTCTTTCCCATAATGCCCTGCAAAGACAGAAACAGCAAGTGTTATTAAATGAAACACAGAAGTTAAAAACAATCAAGGCACGTCCCTGAAAAAATAAGCTTCTTTTAATAAAACCGTATAGAAGTGATTCAACTTGAAATATAGCTGCAAGCAGCAATTAAGGGTCCAAGCACAACTGAAACAAGGAAGCTAGCAGCAGACCAACAATCTCATAATGGACTATGATAGAAACTGAGACAAAGACACTGAATGTCAATTTTTAAGTCAGTCAGACCAACAGTACTGTAGTTAGAGACAATTTCATATTTTGTTTAATTACAGCACAGTCCCACCACTTTTTTGTGTCCTCAGAGTGCCCCCCTACACAAGCATGTCAAATTTGGTGAAAATATCTCATTTTGTTTAGGAGTTATAGACATTTATATTTATAAACACATCAAAAATTACCCACACCTGACTTTGATTGCATTTTTTTTGCCACTTACTATCAAAATTTTGACATTTGTCCATTAGTATATAGTCAACAACCTATGTTTCTGATTTTCCTATGGTGGATTCATCTCGATCGGACTAACGATTTCTACCTAGCATTTTTGGTATCGTTGGCCTCGACAAGGATTCAGGAACTCCCATGAAAATAAGTCAACCACATCCAAAGTTATAAGCATGTAAATGACTTTTTTCACCACTAGGTGGCTCTGGTTTGAAACCTCTCAGACTCCTTCAGGGCATCGTGCCGGTGACCTATACCGAGTTTTGTTATGATATGTTCATGCGTTCGTAAAAAATACAGCATTTTACTACAAAATATAAAAATGGCCGACACCCCAAAATGGCCGATATGGGAAAATTGGATATCATTTAGGAAGGAATCAGAAGGAAAAACAATTTTGTTTCTAACCCTTACAGTTCAAAAGTTCTTAGCATAAATATAAGTGCAAGTTTGGACAGTTGGTGGCGATAGAGGAATTGAGTTAGAGACTCCAAATTTGCTATGGCGACAGTTCAGACTGTCCTTTATCAGTGGCTGCGTCCGAAAACTGCAAAATGCTGCCTTCTGAGGACACATTTCAAGGTAGGAAGGCATCAAGGCACATCCGAATCCAATATTAGCTTTACTTCCTGTCTCATGAGATACCTTCATCTGATCGATTTTTGAAGGAAACATAGATGTATCCTTAGCTGCCTTTGATATCCCACAATCCTGTGCTTTCCATTCTGTGACAGTTGAGCTAGAAAAATAAAGATGGCGTCCGAAGGTTGCGTTTGCTCAGTTTGTGTATAAATGTACGATTTTGACCAACATATTTCAATTTTGATATCATTTCTATCGAGAAATTACTACTGTAGTAATGAATTATTTGTTTAGTTCTCACCACAGCTCGCGCTAGTTTGCTGTAGAAACTGTTACGCTGCCTCAGAAGTCTGTCCGAAATCAGTTTCGTGAGGTGCCTTCATGCACAAACGCTGTCGTACAAGTCATTCTCTTATAAGGCAGCGAGGCAGCAAGACAGCTACCTAGGTTTTCGGATGCAGCCAGTGTGTCAAACATTCCTGCAAGCGATACTTTGGGCTGCCATAGACTTCCAGAGCAGAAGAAGAAGATCATTTTGCCTGACTGCGACAGACATAATGCTGACATTTGTTCGCCTGAAGAATACCTTTCTTTAGACTTGAGGCAAGACACCACAGGTGAGAAGGGTAAAAATTAACTAACTAAAAATAAAGATTAACTAATAGATATCACCATTAATTCTCATGTTGATTAATCCCATAAGACTATTGATTTGTATAACATGTTTTCTGAAAGGTTATGTTTAAACATACAAATGAGGCATTGTCTAATTAAACATGCACTCATTTGCAGACATTTCCAGAACAGAAATCTGAACATTAGATAAAGCAGGTTCAAAATTCTTGTTTGATTTTGTTGATATATTAGAGTTAAAGGTTTTGGATATCTCTTTTTATCACTCCATAAATAAAAAAAACTGTCAACAGCCAGAAATAAAAGAAAAAAAAAAAGAAAAAAAGAAAAATGTTTTTAGGAATAAACATACTTGAATGATAAATAAACAAACCCCTCAGTAAAAACATTCAAAATATAGATATGAATAAATCAGTGAAATTTAGAGTGTAAGTGTTGCTGAAGTGGAGGAGAAAACAAAAACAAACAAAAAAAAAAAACTTTAAAGATATGTACTGTATTTGAAATCTACATGCAAAGAGATAAAGTGCAATAAAATAAACAATTAAATGTGCATTTTGGATTTTTTCCCCCCTTTCCACTAATCTGAAAGAAGACATTTTATGGAAGCAAAATAGACCAGTGCATGAAAAACATATTCCCAAAAAGGAAAAAAACACCTCAAATTCATTCAAAAGCCCAAACTGAGCAAAAATATGTAATTTGGTGCAGATGTTGATATTTATACAGCCAAGATGAAATTCAGATGGTTGTAAAGTAAATCAACGAGATCTTTATAACTGTACAGCAGATACTTATATAAAATGCATATAAAAATAGTCACTCTATATCAGCCAATAATGTCTTAGTAATATTTAGTTTTATGATCAAAGCTCTGTAGTTTTAAAACATGTAATGCAATGCAATACAATGATGATTGAGAGATGAACTAATAAACGCTCCTCGATATGATGTATGGATAATCAAGCAAACTTCAGTCCCGTGTGCACATTCATCACATGACGGCCTTGATTTGTGGCGGTTAGTGAGAAGTCATCTCAGCCAGTGAGCGGTGAAAGGTGTCCTGAGACAGAGGTCAAGACAAGGTGCTGCATTAAGTATTAATGGCGTGTGTGTGTGTAGTGGGGTTATAAAGGTCACACTCTCGACACAAATACACACGCACACACACTCTCAGTTCACATTCGAGCCCTGCGTGGTTAGAGGACACTGGGTGTGCTGGGAAACTTCACTGTTTTTCTCTGGCAGGGGAATCTTTTGCCATCTAATTGCACAGTAATTGAAGCCCCTGACCAGGACCGCTGACCCGAGGTCACGAGATGGGAGGGTTGAGAGCTTTATCTGTGTCATTGGTCAGCTGTACGGGTAGCGAAAGGCAACATAAGTCAATCTTTTTTTACAGCTGAAGTGTTCAAAACTATAAGACCTACTGTGCCATATTTGATATGCACATTTCTAAGGCCACTAAATATATGCAATTTTTTGTCTAAAAGTCTATTTTTTGTCTATTATTCCATATGTCAGGCTTTACAGGGTTAATGTTTTCATTTTCCAGATGAAGTGAGCTATAGTGATGACTTGAACAGACAAATAACTGACTCAAACAAACCAATTCACTATAATGAATCAAACTTCTTATCGCTAGTGAAAAGTACTTTTCATAACTGGAAAGTTAGTCATCATGCTTTTTTCTCAATTCAAAGGAAAACCTAAAGAGAGATGCACACGTTATTGCTCTATAAATCAATTGTGTGCTGTGTAATTGTGTTGAGATATTTCTCTCTGACGTTTATAGCATTCTGAGGGGGAACAGGGATTACGGTCAATACTAACGGCAAACGAGAGAGAAAAATATACAGACAGAGAGAAAGATTCAGTCTCAAGGGGTGTCAAAAACGCCCTATTTTCAGGCAGTCTCTCATTTTGAGCCCTATATTCCCATTTTGTGTTATTTCTGGCGCACAAAAAAACATGCAAAGCTTTGTAAAAAGATAGACACCATATGCTTCATGAAATATCAGCACCATTGTTTCAGTATTTTAATAAAGCACATCTGTTTAACTCCAAAAAATATCCCTAGCAATCATATTTATATCTCAGTAACATTTTACTAAAAGGTTTCATTTGTTAACATTAGTTAATGCATTGACTAATATGAACTAACAATGAGCAATCTATTATCATAGCATTTATTGACCTTTGTTAATGTTAGCTAATAAAAATACATTTGTTCATTGTTTGGTCATGTTAGTTCAGAGTGCATTAACTAATGTTAACAGATTTTAAAGTGCCCCATTATGATTTTTCGTGAACTTTGACACATGTAAATCTATTGTAGGCAGTGTTGGGGAAAGTTACTTTTAAAAGTAATGCATTACACTATTGCGTTACTCCCTAAAAATAAACTAATTGCATTACTTATTTACTGTATTATGGAAAGTAATGTATTACATTACTTTTGCATTACTTTTTCTCAACTGGGTTGGGCTGTTTTTTGTTTTTATTACAACAAAGGTATATTTTTGGTAAGTGTAAAGGCACTTTCACACCAAAATTGAAATGAATATGCGTCAGGCTGAAGGAAATGCAAATTCACACCTGTACAGTAGAGGGCACAGCTCAAAAAATAAGCCTTTCTTAACTGGGAAAACAAAGTAATTTGTGTTACTTGTTTCAAAAAGTAAATCAGATATTTTGTTGTAAATTTAAAAGTAATGTGTTACTTTACTAGTTACTTGGAAAAAGTAATCTGATTACATAACTTGCATTACTTGTAATACTTTACCCCCAACACTGATTGTAGGAGATCTACAACACAACATTAAGAACCTTCAAAAAAGTCAAATCACAACAGACTGGGCCATCTGACCCATCAGAGCAGAGTAGACAAATGTTTGGTAACATTAGATAACTAATGTAATTAACTAATGTTACCAAATTAAACCTTATTGTAAAGTGTGGTAAATCTCAGTGCCCGGTTGCATAAAGCACCTTAAGTTTTTCCCTTAAGTATGACACTTAAGGTGTGATTTCCCCTTAACTAAAGGAATGACTTAAGGGTGTTGCATATAATCCCTTAAAACGTTCTCTTAGGTAAGGGAAACCGTTAAGTGTTTCACGACAACAACTCACGTTTTGCCGTTATGAAATTCTACTGTTGCCATGGACACGTTATTTGTTAATACCGATCGCGACATGTTTTCACAGAAAAAAACTTACGAAGGATAAGGAAAACAATAAATAAAACCAAATATGAAAGAGAAAGACCAGACGAGAAACTCAAATTGATAGTTCACTCACCCTCATGTCGTTCAATACCCATAAGACCCATATATTTAACCCATATAACCCAAACCCATATATTTGAAAAACAAATAAAGATATTTTTAATATTCTCTCATCATTTATTTATGTCCATTCATTGAAAGACATCCATATGAATAAGGCAGTTTCGGAAGCTTGAAAGTGCGCGCAAGCCCAAGAACCAATCAGGTTTGTTTTTGCGCGTGATGCGCGCACTTCTTACATATGCAATTTCATCAATGTTTATGTAAATAAACGCCTAAATTACAATTTGTTTATCATATAAATCGGTCGATCGTGTCTCGTTAGAAGACTTGGATTGAACCTGCTCACTCCGTGTAACACTTCAAGGTGCCCTAGAATTAAAAATTGAATTTATCTTGGCATAGTCAAATAAGTTTTGTAGTTTAGTACATGGAAATGACATACAGTGAGTCTCAAACTCCATTGTTTCCTCCTTCTTATATAAATCTCTTTTGTTTAAAAGACCTCCGAAGAACAGGCAAATCTGAACATAACACCGACTGTTACGCAACAGTCGGGGTGTACGCCCCCAATATTTGCATATGCCAGCCCATGATCGAGGCATTACACATCTGGATGTGCACAGCTGAATCATCAGACTAGGTAAGCAAGCAAGGAAAACAGCAAAAAATGGCAGATGGAGCAATAATAACTGACATGATCCATGATAACATGATATTTTCAGTGATATTAGATCAGATTTGTAAGCTGTCTTTCTAAATTTTTCGTTAGCATGTTGCTAATGTACTGTTAAATGTGGTTAAAGTTACCATTGTTTCTTACTGTATTCACGCAGACAAGAGAGGCGCCGCTATTTTCATTTTTAAACACTTGCAGTCTGTATAATTCATAAACACAACTTCATTCTTTATAAATCTCTCCAACAGTGTAGCATTAGCCATTAGCCACGGATTACAGCCTCAAATTCATTCAGAATCAACAGAATAACAGTATACAATACTCACATAATCCGACACATGCATGCAGCATGCATGACGAGCACTTTGTAAAGATCCATTTTGAGGGTTATATTAGCTGTGTAAACTTTGTTTATGCACTGTTTAAGGCAAGCGTGAGCTCCGGGGGCGGATTACTTAAGTGAAAAATATATACTTAAGGGAAATTCTTAGGGTTTATGACGTTTCACCTAAAGAAACCCTTAAGTAACATTAAACGGTTATTTTCTGCAACACCCTTAAGTTTAAGGGAAACATAAGGGCGAACTTAAGGGAAAATTACACTTAAGGTGCTTCATGCAACAGGGTACAGACCTTTGACTTTGGTTCAAGAATGCTAGATTTTTCAATCAGATATAAGGAATCACAGGCCAATGCCTCAAGTGACTAGAGCACAATTAATTCACAATGTCCCTTTCTACATGAAATCAAAGACACGGGTATTGAGATGACTCGGGAACAGCCAGAGATCAGATTGCATTAAGGAAACCATAATGAGAATAGCAGATGGGGCCATTTGCCATCTTCATTACTCTATCTCGCTCTTCATATTTTCCTCACAGAGGATGATCTGTCCGTCATTGTGATTTTGGTACATTGCTGCATGATAAAAGTTAATATTTAATGATTGTCTTTTATTAAAACAAGACCCCAGTGAACCATATTTTCTCATCAAACTGAGAAAAACTGAGGCAACATGCCTGTTAATGTTGAGATCTGCTTCATCTTCTGGTGTGCATCAAATCTTCATATCCTGGTTACAATAGCCTGAAGCAAGGTTAAAGAGGCCACATCGTAAAATTTTGCCATTCAATTTTCTAATCTGGTGCCCATTTATAATGCTAGCACCAAAAATATCAGAATTTAGTATTTTCCATGATAAGAGCCATGAACAAGTCCAAATTGGAGTGATTATAATAATCCTGTCAGCTAATTTAACATTATTTGAGTAACTGCAACATAAATGCAATTTCATTCAGTGATTCCTGGAATCAAGTCAGTCCCAAAACACTATTTTAAATAAGCACGTAATGCGCTCACAATAGGCATAATTATGTGCTATAAATCACTGAATGAAAAGGTCTCAGACCGTGTCATGCGAAGCTCAAAAAGGAGAGAGGAAATCTAATATAGCATGTCTTTCCACCATTAAAAAGATATTTAAACTCAGCTAAGGTTCAGAAAATCTGAAAACTTGCCGTTGCTAATACCATTTTCCCCTAGTTGCACAGCATGCAATACAATTGCAATTGCTTTTGGTTTGTTTGAAAATGTGTAAATATGGTTTTAATATTGGAATGAATTTCAGTGTAATTCATTCATGAATCCATTAAAGTGTCTAGTTAAAATGAATGCATCAATTACAGGTATATACATTATGCATTATAATGGCACTGACGCAAACGCTAATGGACAGAGCAGAGTGATGGGAGGAATGGAGGTCACGGAGGTCAAGCAAACTCAGAGAAGGACGACCAGAGAAATGAAAGAAAATCTCTGCATGGGGGAATCAATAAGGGAGTCAAAGAGATTGAATTTCTTTCAGCCAATTAATCAGATGAACAAACATTCAAATTTCTTTCAGTTTGAAGGCTTTTTATAAACTCTGTGCCCTATTTAAAGGCATTTAATCAATCACAATGGACATCTTATAGATCGCAAAAAGCACTTTGTCACTAGCTCTCAGGAGATGAGGGAAGATCGAACGCAGCAGCATTCCTCTGATGCAGTCACTCCAACACAAGCTTGTATGTTGCTTGAATGTTGTATGTATGCATGCTTGTGTGGGTGTACAGTGTATGTATATATGTATATATATATGTATATATATATATATATATATATATATATATATATATATATATATATATATATATATATGGGGTGTAACGATTCACTCGTTTTCTCGATGCATTGATCTTGAAACATGGTCTCTCCATGTAAGCATTAGTATGTTTCATGTACCTGGAAAACTTTAATAAGGTTGTGTAGCCATTAACACTGTCCTGCACTATAGTTAACACAAACTAACAATACTTTTAAAGCCTTTTAAAATTTTGGCTTATGTAAATTTCTACAAATTCCAATTTTTAGGCTATTAAAATAAAGTTATGTAGCATCATTATAACTAACATGAACCAACATTAACATGGACAAAAGGTTTTTTTTTTGCCCTTACTCTCTGACCTCCTGAAGGCCACTGTGTAATTTTCACCCTGACTAAGACACATTGGGGAAAGCATTTCAATAACCCTATGAATGCATATAAAAATGCAGAATCAAATCGATTTAATCGAATCACATCGAATTTTAATGTTAATCGAATCGTTCTGAATTTTCCAAAAATCGTTCTTGAATCGAATCGAACACCTATTAATCGTGAATCTGTCTACCCAAAGATTCATATATATATATATATATATATGCACCCATGAAAAAAAATGGAAAAAAAAACTTTGGCCAATTCACAGTGTATAGTATGTATTCAATGCAACTGCAAAGATCTTGTTTACAAGTCAAGTTGAAATACCAAACAGGACCACATGTTTGCACATCAATATAACAAACGCTATATAACGTCGCTTAACATATGCTCAACATATACACCGATAAGGCATAACATTATCACCATCCTAATAATACGGTTTTGGCCCCCTTTTGCTGCCAAAACAGCCCTGAGCTGTCGAGGCATGGACTCCACTAGACCCCTGAAGGTGTGCTGTGGTATCTGGCACCAAGATGTTAGCAGCAGATCACAAGGCCAGCCTTTGCTCCCAACGTGCATCAATGAGCCTTGGGCGCCCATGACCCTGTCGTTCAACACTGTTCCTTCCTTGTACCACTTTTGATAGATACTGACCACTGCAGACCAGGAATATCCCACAAGAGCTGCAGTTTTGGAGATGCTCTGACACAGTCGTCTAGCCATCGCAATTTGTTATGCTTGCCCATTTTTCCTGCTTCTAACACATCAACTTTGAGGACAAAATGTTCACTTGCTGTCTAATATATCCCACTCACTTACAGGTGCCGTGATGCAGAGATAATCAGTGTTATTCACTTCAGCTGTCAGTGCTCATAATGTTATGCCTGATCGGTATATGTCTCTGATTGGCCACTGTGTTCACGCACTCAACAGATAGGTCTGTGATTGGCTACAATGATCAACGCTTCAAAAACATGTTGTAAATAGACATGTAGCTAATCGCATAACCTGATATTGCTGAGTTCAACATGTTCCTGGGTCAACATTTTTGTTGATCCTGGAACAACATTCAAATCAACCAATCAGATTTGAGGGACAAGTTTACAGATTATGTCAAGTTTAGGCTTAAAATCATGAATTGGTGCTTCTACATCAGTGTTATTCATCTATCATTTCCCTCTGATTTTTGGGATAACTTATGGGTAGGGTTAGGTTTAGGGGTAGGAATAGGGTTAAGACTACATTTTCAGACTAGAATGTTGTTCCAGGATCAACAAAATATGTTGACCCAGGAACGCATCTAACTCAGCAAAATCAGGACATGCTAGCTAATCACAGACCTATCTGTTGAGTGTGTGAACACAACAGCCAATCAGAGACATATATGTTGAGCATGTGAACACAATGGCCAATCAGAGGTGTTTAAGAATCCATTCAGCAGTAGTGAAAATGCCAGAGGGAAATGCTGGTATCATAACATTTTTAAAATTTCACTACCGACTTGATACCGAAGTCAGTACTTTTGACAACACTAACGTCACCACAATCATCTTTACCTTGATTGCAATCATCTATTCTATCAAAACGCTGGTTTGCTTTATTCAGTCGAGAAAAGTAGTTTGCACATCATCTGGCCATAGAGCAGTGGGATGTTTGACGTTCAGTCAGCATTTCACACAACGTAATGCGGAAACGATCATAGAATATGACAGAGCTATAGTGTTTTAAAGCGAAACACACACTGGAATAAATAATACACTGAAAATACAACGCAAGTCTCTATTCTCTCTGCCATTTCTGATGTAATGGCATTAAGGTTTTTAATCTCATTGACAGCCCTAATATCAGGAAGACGTTTAATGGCTATATTCCAGGATGACAGTGTCACAATTCATCGGGCTCAAATTGTAAAAGAATGGTTGGAAGGGAGCATGAAGAATCATTTTCACACATGAATTGGCATCTCTGAGTCCAGACCTTAAAGTCTTTGGGATGTGCTGGAGGAGACTTTACAGAGTGCTCACCTCTTGCATTGTCAATACAAGATCTTGACTAAAACCACAAAATTAAAATGTTTCAAAACATGTTTTCTTATATTGTGATTGCAAAAGTTTAATTTATTTGGATTTTATTTAATATTAATCAATTATAAATTGATTATTTCATTCAACATAAAACATGACTGGGACATGAAAATGTGCTACATAGTAGGAATGACCCAAATTCAGTCTGGTGCAGCACAGCATCTGATAGGAAAGTCATCAAAGGGTTTGATTATCACTCATTTACTGCTGCCTTTTTTCCTGTTCTTTATGAAATTTTGGGACAAACTTTATAAATGACACTTTAAAGGTCTGTATCCTGAATGACGCAGTGAGTAAACTGTAAACTAGCATCTCACTCAGACAAACAGTAACATTCAGTGCTATTCCCAACAGCTGACCTCATTCAAACACAGCTGCATTTAGTTTATTCAGTAGCGATTTGAATATTGATGTACAACAAGCCAAAGCACTGATTAGCTCAAACACAAATGAGATCTGCATTAATCCTAACACTGAAATCGAGTCAGTAAAGACATGACGGCGGTACTAGCACATCAGAGGAGCGTGTTTTGATGGCTGCTTGACTGCTGCGCTCTGTGTGAATGGGGAATTCATTCAGATTTGATTTCTGATATTAGCTTGTACGGAGTGATGGCAAACAGTGTGATGCTGAGCTTTTAAATATGAATCAGAAAACACGCTCAAGAAGAGAGATGCTGTGGGAGAGAGATGGAGGGAGAAGTTTGGGCCATAGCAGATGTTTCCTCGCCACAAATAAACTCCTGAGCATATGTACAACACCCACACACAGATGCACACATATAAAAACTTTACATTTGCATTTGTGCAGTTGGAGGACACTTTTATCCACAGCGACTTACATTGCATTGAAGTTATATGTTTTATCAGATCATGCATTCCCTGGGAATCAAACCCATGACTTTGGTGTTGAAAGTGCCAGGGCTTCCCAAAGATTTGTTGTCAGCTGAAGCCCTTTGACATAAAATATTTTCTTGAAGTACCCACTGAGATTTCAAATTCATATTTCTATCTTTTATGTTCATGGTTCTCAGATGTCGTTTAAAGGATTAGTTCCCTTCAGAATTCAAATTTCCTGATAATTTACTCACCCCCATGTCACCCAAGATGTTTATGTCTTTTTTTCTTCAGTCGAAAAGAAATTAAGGTTTTTGAGGAAAACATTCCAGGATTTTTCTCCATATAGTGGACTTCAACAGTTACCAATGGGATGAAGGTTAAAATTGCAGTTTGAATGCAGCTTCAAAGGGCTCTACACGATCCCAGGCTAGGAATAAGGTAATTTTCTAAAAAAATAAAAAATAAAAATGTATACACTTTTTAACCATAAATGCTCGTCTTTCACTAGCTCTGCGATGCGCCACGCATTATGTAATCACGTTGGAAACGCCCTTTACCAAAAAAGGTAAAACAACAATGTTGGACAATTTTAAAGTTGGAGGAGAAAATGAGATGGAGATTTTCACCCTACCGCGGGACTTCCGCCTACGCCATGCGTGACCTTTCAAACGTGATTACGTAATGTGTGGCGCATCGCAGAGCAGTGCAAGACAAGCATTTGTGGTTAAACAGTATATATATGTTTTTTTTTTTTTTTTAGAAAATGGCTGATTGTGTCGCTAGATAAGACCCTTATTCCTTATCTGGGATCATGTAAACATTTTGGATGGCATGGGGGTGAGTAAATTATTGGGAAATTTTAATTTGGATTGAACTAATCATTTAATAATCCACTGACATGCATACAAAAACAAATTTAATATTTCATATTTTTATTTGAGTTTTTTTTTTTTAATTATTATTTATTTACAA
This sequence comes from Ancherythroculter nigrocauda, assembly GCA_036281575.1. Classification (NCBI taxonomy): domain Eukaryota; kingdom Metazoa; phylum Chordata; class Actinopteri; order Cypriniformes; family Xenocyprididae; genus Ancherythroculter; species Ancherythroculter nigrocauda. The sequence continues at coordinate 61,913,738 of VTFQ01000001.1, read as the reverse complement.
TATAGGGCTGCAAAATTTTGTAAAAAAAAAAAAAAAAAAAGTGATGATTTTGTCATATAGCAATTTAAAATGCAATATGATAAAAAATCTCATCTCATAAGCAAAGGTCTTATGCTGCTGCTGAAACATCTAGGCCAAAAATTATAATTACATTTATAATGATATATATATTTATAATGTAAATCTGTTTATCATATAAAGCCATCGTGTCTCTTAAGAAGACTTGGACTAAACCACTCAATATTCATAAGGATTTATTTTATGATCTCTTTATGAATGTTTTGAAGCATTGGGTGAATAGACTTCGAATGGAGGAACAAAAAAATCTCTCAGATTTCATCAAAAATATCTTCATTTGAGTTCCGAAGATGAACGGAACGACATGAGTGTGAGTAATTCAGAATTTTTATTTTTGGATGAACTAACCCTTTAAGATTAAGCTTTAAAGTTTACCACATTGCCTTGGCAACTTATTCAAACGTTTGGAATGTTCCAAAAAAGAATTCCATGGAAAAAAAAGAACTAATCCTTTCAGTACCACATTCATGGAATTGACATAAATGTCATACTAATGGCATAGTAATACCATACTGCATTTTTTTAGCGAGTTAAAAGCAGACAGAACCGCCAGCACCTACCATGGTTGTTTTTGTTGTGCACAGGTGTGTAGTGGTTCTTGGAGGTCCGTACAGGCGTGTTCTCTTTGGGCGAGGCGTCTATAGCTGCGATGTTTTCATGCTCGTACTGTGATATCGGAACGGGCCCCTGCTGTCTCAATATGTCCGCCAGCGCTCTGTGAAAAACAAACAAGTCGATGATCATTTCACTGCTCTCCAGAAAGAAAACTTGTCCAAATGTGCTTCAGCTTTGAAATAAAAGCTTGTTTAGCATTTCATCCAGTTTAAAGATACACACCGGCCCCCAAGGGGTTTAGCCAATTTGCCCCGTTTAGGCTATTGTTTCTGTTATTTTCCCATTCGGGAAGGTTCTTGCCTCTTGGAACTCACTTCACACACACACACACACACACACACACACACACACACACAACTTTAATTGCGCTTTGTGTTATAATGAGCAGTCGAGGTTTAATCTCGCAGGTTTTCTAGACCTCGGGCCTGTGAGCTCTACAGCAGCAAACAAAGCCATTAATCAATGTTCCTTCACAATATGGCGTTAGAGCAACACACCCCACTCACACCGGCCTAATGGGATTCAAATTCTATTAATGTTTTTGCTCTTTGGCCCTAAGGACACAGTTTCTGACTCGAGACCCAACCGCCTCATGGATTTTCAGCGCAGTTGCAATCTGAGATTCTGGTTGCTGAAGTTAATGGTATTTCTTCACTAATGCAGTTTTCGGAGCATGTGCTGTTATATGGGCCTTAACTTTTTCACTGCACATGAACTTTGTAAGTGTGGGAGAGTGTTGCCTGAGTGAAGATCAAAGTTGGTGAGCAGGTTCCTTATTCATCAATCTTGGTGTGTGAAGACGCATCAGGTTTGACAAAGATTCTGGCTTTAACTGGTTGCAGTGTGCAATGAGCACAGGTGTGAATGAGTAAATGTCATTTTAATGGTAAAAGACTGTCAAAATGCTAAGGTAAGTTCACTTACTCTATACGCTATATACAGGTAAGAGAAAAACTAATAGGTCTATTTTTGGAAGAACAAGTCATTTTATAATTTACACTGAAAAACCTTAACTGGAAAAAAAAATGGAATCGGCCATTCCATTGTTTTTTGGAAAAAAAACAATGTTGTTTTTAAATAAAAGAAATATATATATATATATATATATATATATATATATATATATATATATATATATATATATAAATCTATAAATATATATATATATATATATATATATATATATATATATATATATATATATATATAGTAGTTGTGGTGCGTGCTCCAGTGCTATCAAGTAAGAACATTAATTTCAAGCCCTGTACATTATGGTTTTATGTCATTAAATGAATGTAAATAAATAAATGATCAAATACTAAATACATAAATAAATAAATTAGTGCTGTCAAACAATAAATCACGATTAATTACATCCAAAATAAAAGTTTGAGTTTACATAATATACTGTATGTGTGTGTGCTGTGTATAATTATGTATATATAAATATGTATATGTAATTATAAATATTATGCATATATAAATACACACACATGCATGTATATATTTAAGAAAAACAATTTTATAATTACGTATAAAATATTTATGTTTACATATAATATAAATTATATAAATATACATACAGTATATATATGCAAATATTTCTTAAATATATACATGCATGTGTGTGTATTTAAATATAAATAATAATTATACACAGCACACACACATATATTAATCAATTAATCGTTTGACGGCACTAAAATAAATAAATAAATAAATATTTAGTTAGAATGTATATTATAAAGGTAACATTATTGCAGTTAATGAAATAAACTTACAGTAAAAATATACAAGTTTGTAAATAAATAAATAAATATTCATAAAAAAAACAGATTTTAGTAATTTTGTAATTAATATTATTTCAGTTAATGAGATATACATTTTTAGTCTAAATTTAAGCTTATAATAAATAATTACAAAAAACATTTTAATAATTTCAGTTCATAAAATATATTAAATATATTAATTTTCCAGTAGTGACAGTAATATTTTGGTAGCAACCACATCACATTACAGAATTTATTTCACATACTAAAACACTAATGGTTTGCATAATAAAACATACAAAAATTCTAATGATTTGCATAACTGTACTAAAATTTTGTTTATTTCTCCCCAAATAAACGATTATGTGTCCCCTTTTGTCACTACCAAAACAACGGTGTAAAACTTAGGGTTGCTACTGTATTTTTTTTATTTATTTTTTTTTTTACATTAAAGTTCTGGCATCCACAGCTGCCTTTTTAACGTAAATTTCACAGTTTTTTTTTATAGATGGTAAATGACTTAAATGTGTGTCTGTTCCTCACATACAACTATCATATGGCTTCACAAGACCTGGAATATAGTGCAAAAGTCATTTCCACTACTTATAGGTTCATTAGAACCACAGAAAGTGTTGGAAAAATTAATAAATGCTAATTCAGAACCAGTAAATAAGGGTTGGACCAGGTCAGATCTTCGGTTTTTATGGATATGCTATCTCAAACCGGCGCGGCTAGATCCAGCAGACCCGGAGGCCATCTTTCCTCACATGAGCAGCCTGAAATGGCGTCTTAACTGTGTCAATGTCAGCGTATTCGCTCTGCCTCACGGTCCACATCTCTGAGCGTGCGAGAGACAGATAGAAAGAAAGAGAAAGAGGCAGAGAGAGAGAGAGAGAGAGAGAGAAGTGTGACTTTGGAAGGATGTATAATTAGTCTTTCCCTTCCAGGAGAAGGCCTTTTTTAACAGAAGTTCTTCTCACGTGGGGGCGACCTGGTTTCAGTGGCCCAGTTGGCTGTAAGGCTCAGAGCTCAACTCTACCGTTCCACCTTTTTCAGCTCAAACACTGCAGGATTGTGACACTTTCAGGCCTGTACGGCCTGCCTACATTCATGTACTTCAGTGGGCTCTTTTACTGTAGTTTTTGCATGTCACTTCCTTTTTAGGTTATTCTTGTACAATCTTAGAAAAAAGGTTCTATATAAGGAGAAATCTCTTAAATGACTGCATAATACTTTTATGCCTAACAGGTTATTTTAATTTGTTCTAGTGATAAAGTATGTTTACGAGATGCTTAATTCATGAAATGTAACTACAATTAAAAATGAATATATATATATATATATATATATATATATATATATATATATATATATGATGCGTCCGGTAGAATCTTTTCAGGTTCTATATAGAACCTTTTCTTCTAAGAGTGTATATGTTCAAGAGATTTAGAACAGTTTAAAATAAGCTATGTTTCCATCCACTTTATAATATCACATAAAAATGCCAAGATGTGCATAAATTCTACAAATGCACATAAAAAACTTGGCAGATACTTTTTTTATTAGATGAGATGTGCATAAACTATGATTGAAACACATTTACTGAATGAATCCCTCGATGTGCAACAAAAAACTCACGTGGCTTTGCCCTCAACAGTGAATGTGATTGGATAACCAGTGGACCAATTTCATCGCACAGCATCTCAAATGTTGGTCGTTCTGAAATGCCTGAGCCAAAGTCTGCCATCAGAATGATTTGGTTTAATTTTCTGTCTCACATGATGTACTGTACAATAAAGAGCCACAGTTTCTTCCTCAATTGCAGCAATGTCCATTTTTATAAAGATATTTTGTGCCAGTTTCCCAGGAAGTGACAGTTTTGTTCTCTTGAATACATGGAATGGAAACGCTGCTTTATTCAAAAATGTTTCATGTGATATATTCCAATTTTTCGCCTAAGTTAAATTCGCAAATTTGAAATGAAACATATACACCCCATCACATGCAAGAGTTGGTAACGCTTTAGATTTTTAGATTTACAGAGTAACTTCCGGTAATTATAGTGTACCTAAAAAGTAAGTGCATGTAAGTATAGGAGAACAATATGTGAAGTATTAAAAGAAAATACAGTACACCCAGAAATGACCTCACCGTTTACTCATCTTTTACCCTCATGCAATCCGAGATGTGTATGACTTTCCTTCTTCAGATGAACACAAGCTAAGTTTTTTAGAAAAATAAATAATCTCTGGGAATGCTTTATAATGCAAGCTCATGTGTTCCTAAAAGTTGAAGCATCAAACAGCACATACAGCAATAACTACAGTAATCCATATGACCCCAGTGGATGAATCAATGTCTTCTGAAATGAAACGATAAGTGTTTGTAAGAAAAATACCAAATATTTTAAAATTTTAAACTGTAGACTTATGCTTCTGACCAACTGTCACTTATACATGCATGAGAGGGTTGAGAGTTCATGCTTGATGTAACCTGAAGTGTGACTTAAGCGCGCTGAGAAACTCACACGAAAAGTCACGCAGATGTTGGACGCCATCCTTTTTTTTTTTTTTTAATCAATGCTCAAAACAAAATACACAGAATTACAGATAATATTAATGAGAAACAAACAAGACAGAAGAACAGAGACGGCAGAGAACGTCATGAAAGCTTGAAGCTTCACGTTGCTTCGTCAAACGCAAAGTCGACTCTCATGCACGCGCTGGTGACAGCTGGTCGGAAGCGAAAAACATGATTAAACCGTGAGAACATCTCTGGGTGTACTCTATTTTCTTTTAATACAGAATAGCAAAGGACATGGGATTCCTTCTTAAGATTCATCAGTGGAAAGACTGAAAAAGAAGAAGAGAAACAAGAGGAGGAGGAAGCCAAGCAAGAGAAGAAAAAAAAAGGACAAAACATGCTACTTTCTGTCAGGACTTTAAAATTTGAAATGAAAAATTGATTTTGAAAAATGAATAAATGATTAAGAAGTGTTGTAGACCTGTTTTGAATTAAGTTGTTTTTCAAATAAAGGTTTTGGAGTCAGTGATATCAGATTGTGTGTTTTTATTGTGCTTACCCTGTAACTACATGGAACAAGCACAAGCAGGGTAACAAGCACCACTTTAATTTACAGCCCTCAATGTCATACTTACTCTGTAACTATGGAACAAGAGTATATTTCCCCAGTATTTAAAAAAAAAATTGCAATAGTCTTACTTGCCTTGAAACATGTAAGCCCAAACTAAAACAGCTGCACTTTTGCTATCAAAACAAAATACTGTGTATGCACTATAGCAGTTCTCAAACCTGTCCTGGGGACCCCCCACTACTGCACATTTTGCATGTCACTCTCATCTAACACACCTGATTCAAGTCATCAGCTAATTAGTAGAGACTGCAAGAGTTGAATTGGGTGTGTTAGATGAGGGAGACATGCAAAATGTGCAGTGGTGGGGGGTCCCTAGGACAGGTTTGAGAACCACTGCACTATAGTATGCACTATAATGTAATTAAAAAAAAAAAAAAAAAAAGCCTTTATGTATTTGTAGACTATTATTACAAGTTACTCTAAATATGCTGCAATTACACAGTACTTTTCAGGCTGTAATCTAAAGCATTTCCAGAGAGTTTTACCAACTAACCAGGCTATAAAAGATGAAAACAATTTGTGGCACAACGTTGATAACCACAAAAAAGTGGTTAAATATATAAATTAAAAATGATTGTGGTTACAGTAACACACTCACAATGAAAGTGGGCAAAGCAATGAATGCAGAAGTACAGCCACAAGACTGGTGTGATAGAATCACCCATCAATCTTTTCTGTGTTCATTTATATTCAGTCTTTCAACTTCATGTCATAATCCATGAAAGGCTGACAAACAGCAGTAAGTTGTTTTCTAAAAAAGAATGATTTTGACAACTTTACAGATAAAAAAAAAAATAGATTTTTGTCATAAATAATCATGATAAACACTTTATAAAAAATATGAGCTTCACATTTCTGCTTTTAAACCCTCAAAGTGTATGGCTTTGTTTACATTTTAAGTACCTTATTGAAACTTTCATTTTTGCCTAAATAAATAAATGACTAAATACAAATAAATATGAAATACTAAATACATAAATCAATCAATCAATCAATCAATCAAAATTATTTTCTGTGGTAAATCAACATTTTCCACTAATACTTTTACATAAATCTTCATAATATTTTAGGAGGCTGGTTTATATATATATATATATATATATATATATATATATATATATATATATATATATATATATATATATATATATTTATACAACAGTTCTGTCTGCTTCTCGAATCTGATTGGCTGATAGCCATGCGATATTTCAGTGATAACAGCACTCCTACCTTTTTACCGTTTGTATCACTCCGCTTGAAGTGACCATCATGGCGGCCGAGCAAATCAACCGTAATTTTTACAAATACTACTTGTTGTACCACGAACTGTAGTTTTAATAGTTTTTTTAGGCGAGAATAGTTGTTTAGACCTGAATTATGTGACTTATATCTAATAATAGCACTTATTTTACAATTTGTTTTGATGGTTTCGGAGATGCGAGCTCCAGAGCGTCAGCGGCTGTTCAGTGCTTCTGTAACCGCCAAGAACAGCTTCATCTCGGCCAGTGCTTCAGGGACTTACCGCTGGCTCTTATAGTGGTTAAACACGAGACATAATTTGAGTACATAGAAAGGGCAATCTTTGGTCTTATTAATCTATTATTTGTTCCAGAGCAAGTCGAATTGTGCTATGTTTAATTTGATAATAATTACCTTATCATTTATATAGCATATAACATATTGGCTACAACTAGACGGGACAAAGACTCTTCTCCGCTTCCTCTTCTTGCTCCCTTTAAATACATACCCTTTATAGACATAGTGTTGTTTTGAGTAAAGAAAACGCTTTACAATTTTTTTTTTCAAACATCAGATCTTTATTTACCTTTGCATTGCATAGACGAGATGGCCAAACTGTGTGCGCACTTCATTCATGAGGTGAGGCGGAGTTATGAGCTTTGACTGACAGTTTGAGGATCCAATGGAGTTACGAGGTTTTGGCACAAGCTCTTTAAAATCCTTTTCATTCATTACATATTTGTAAAAACCCACATACAAGCGTAAAAGGTGACCTATATCATTGTTTTTTTTTTGTTTTTTTAAATAATAAAACAAAAATTAGGAAATATAGAGAGAGGCTACAAGGTGTAGCATTTATTTATTGTTTGTTTTTTTTGTTTGTTTGTTTTTTTTTTTTTTTTGGCATTTTGGTAATTATCCACGGCACACTTGACAACTGTCACGGGCACAGTAGTGCTTTATGTTTGACTGAACAATTGTGTTTATTTGTTGTTCAATAAATATTATTTTATATAAATATGTCCATTAGTGCGTGATATGGATTGAATGAAAGTTACATTAATACGCCATTAGATGGCGGCAACACTTTACAGGTGAATGAGTCAGTGAGGCACAAGATACTTTTAAATTGAAAGGAAATTTTGCAAAGGAAGTTGTTTTAGCGCTGTGGTCAAATGGACAAAGGACAAATACAAGATCGCTTTCCTCAGCGGACATTCAGATGGATTTTTATAATGGATATAATAGTATGGCCGTCGACTTGAAGAATGTTATGAAATATATCAGGCAGGCAATAGCCTATTCTCAGGCGATCTCTCTCTCTCTCTCTCTCTCTCTCTCTCTCTCTCTAATACTGTACAAAATTCAATGAGTTTCAATGAAGCGACTCAACGTTCCTTCGTTACTAGTTCTAAAGTGATGTTTTAGAATTAGTAACGGAGGCTTAGTCCAACTGTCAACTTGAGATTTGAAACATTCTTCGTTGCTAGTTCTGAATTAGTAACGGAGGCTTGGTCCAACTGTCAACTTGAGATATGAAACATTCTTCGTTGCTAGTTCTGAAGTGACGTTTTAGAATTAGTAACGGAGGCTTGGTCCAACTGTCAACTTGAGATTTGAATCCGTGGCGGAAGGAAGTAGTGCTGCACAAAAGAGGGTTTTAAAGACACTCCGTTGTTCTTCTTATTTATTTACACACTCGTGCCGTCAAACTGTTGTATAAACACAATATCACACTCGTAGCCGTGCGATATGGCTGTATATCAGCACGCTGTGATTGCCTACGGACGAATCATAGCCGTGCTGATATACAGCCATATCGCACGGCTACGAGTGTGATATTGCTCATATATATAAATTATTTTCTGTGGTAAATCATTTTCCACTAATACTTCTATATAAATCTTCATAATATTTTAAGAGGCTGTTTTTTTTTTATATATACTGTATATATACACACAGGATAAATTCACTGAGAGACATGCAGGTAATACATTGCCACACTTACAACCTTCCCTGTCTTTGCATCAAAAGTCATTCAATTGTCTGGAGTTAATATATGCAAGACAATGCTAACGGTAATTTGGACCTAAGTGCTACTCCGTTTGCTCTAAAGACACATCCAAACACCAGCGTGAGTTAATTACATCCTCACAAAACACCCTGATGCAGCCTCTGGGGACACAGAAGCACCATTTCTGAACAAATCAAGGCCAATTTCCCTCATTCCATCACCTGAATTGGGTTGAATGGTGAAACATATGGCGCTTTAGAGACCTGATGCCGGCAGAGCAGGAATTAGACACTTTAACTGAACACTCACTCAAACAGACTCTCTGATTCAATCTCTGGTTGCATGTTTAAGATGAAAGTAAAATGAGCAATGATTCAAGTTGTGATGCATTAGAGGTCCAATATGTACTTTGGCCACACTTGGCAATGGCGACTGAATTGACACAATTACATTGACCTACATTAATACATTTTTTAGACACTTTTTTTTCCAAAGGGACACTGAGATATACCCTTTTATGTCACCAAGCTAACTGCTCACTAAAAAACCCTCACAGATCATGTTTTCATGTCATTTCAAATTTGAATGTGACGTGGTGATATCAAGTGAGTGAGTTGTTTACCTACTTTTCAATTAGTTTTCATATTAATACAATTATTTATTCAGAATGATTTGTGGTAGCAGAACGCACAGGCGGGATTTATGGTGTGAACACTGTAACAGGAAAATCAAAGACCGATGGAGGACGTTTCCGCATTCATTCTTTAAGAGGCCATAATATGCCCTTTTATAAAGTCTTCATTTTGTTTTTAGGCTCTACTAGAATAGGTTTTCATGCTTGAATGTTCAAAAAACACATTATTTTTCCCATATTTGACATTGTTGAAGCTCCTCTCTTCCCAGTCTGTCAGTAACATTGTTTAAATCTCTGTGAAGCCCCTCCTTCTGAAAAGAACAATGTGCTCTGATTGGTTGGCTAGACCAGTGTGTTGTGAATGGTCAAGTGCTTTGAGTATGTTTGGGAAATGTCACGCCCCTTACCACAACAGTGAATTTCAACACACTACTAACTAACTCAACCAGGCCCGCCCCTTTTTTGAGTATGTCTTGGGTGGGAATTATTTAAAATATAGCTGCAAGCAGCAATTAAGGGTCCAAGCACAACGTAAGCTGCTAGCAGCAGACCAACAATCTCATAATGGACTATGATAGCCAATTTCATGTTTTGTTCAATTATAGCGCCAAGTGGCGCATTCCTACCGCTTTTTTGTGTGTCCTCAGAGTACCCCCATACATAAAGCGTGTCAATTTTGGTGAAAATATCTCACTTTGTTTGCGAGTTATAGACATTTATATGTATGAACACATAAAAAATTACCCACACCTGACTTTGATTGCATTTTGTTGCCACTTACTATCAAAATGTTGACATTTGGACGTTAGCATATATTCAATGACCTATGTTTCCGATTTCCTATGGTGGTTTCGTCTCGACTGAACTGATAGTTTCTAAGACATTCATGAATGTTGTTTAAACGCTAAATCACAATGTTGCACTAACCATAAGGCAAAACCTACCATGTTTAGTATCGCTGGACCCTGCAAGGTGTCAGGAATCCAAGAAGGTCACTCCCGTGAAAATATGTCAATCACATCCAAAGTTATAAGAAAGTAAATATTTTATTCAACACTAGATGGTGCTGATCTGAAACTTCTCAGACTCCTTCATGGCATTGTGCCGGTGACCCATACCGTGTTTCGTAATGATACGTTCATGTGTTCATGGACCAAGTTTGGTCTGAATACGATAAAGCATCGATGTAAAATTAGTTAGCATGTTTTTCAAAAACAGTTTGACAAATCAACTTGAATTCCACTACTTTTTTGTCAGCATGGTCTGTTTACATTTTCAGAGCAACGTCCCAGGAGGAGCTCGAAAATTCAAAATGGCGGAAAATTTGTCATTTTGTTTCTAGCCCTTACCGTTCAAAAGTTATTAGCATAAATATAAGTGCAAGTTTGGACAGTTTGTAGTGCAAGAGGGATTGAGTTAGAGACTCCAAATGTGCTATGGTGACAGTTCAGACTGTCCTCTATCAGTGTGCCAAATTTCATAACTTTCCCACAAGTGGTTCTATGGGCTGACATAGACTTCCAGAGTGGTGCTAATGAGGAATAAGTGACATGTTCATTTCCAGAAGAAAACTGAAGACTACAATGAAGGCGTTTCAGGGTTTCCAGAAACAATGAGCACTGATATAGAGAATAACTCAAATTGGAGTGACTTTGTGCTTTGTAACTTTGCAGATTGTTTTTTGTCATGCTCAAACAGCAACATAAATGTTAATGAAAGTTATTGTAAAAAAGCATTATAGTTCCTCTTTAATTACCCCCCTCCAAACCTATGTCAAGTTTTAGGGGATCTGTTAAAACTCAATGGGTTCAGAGGAGGCATGAGAAACTGCTTCCCTCTGTAAATCACTGGTGGACAGTGTCACTTTAGAAATGTATACAATTTATACATTTTATTTTGTTCTTATTTTTGTATTTTGGATTATTTTTCTCATCCAATTTTTTTGTGGAGACAATGCCTCCTCAAAGGAAACAAGCCCTGGCCAAATGGGTCAATCAAATGACAAGTTTATTTCCACAGCATTCTTTTTAAAGCACTGAAATCGAGAACAACTGTGACAAAGTGGTCTGTCTGGGTAAAAAGTCTTTCTCTTACGTCAGAGCATGCTCGGATTGCATCGGAGCGTGTTCCCGAGGAGACTGATCAATAAGAGGCACTCGGATCACCCGCGGAGGCTTTCAAAACACGGCCTCTCTGTCTCGCTGAAGGTCACCAGTGAATCTGCATGTGCTGAATACAGCTGCTACCTCTTTTAACCTATTCCACCTCTCACAGAGACCTCGGATGCCCTGGAGAGCTGGGAAATTATTCAAACTCAGCTTTCATGGATTTTTTTTTGCCACTGAGCTGCGTTGTTAATCTTGTTTTCCACTCAAACTGCTAATGTACGGCTGTCAGGTTACAAAGCTGTATGCCATCAACGTCACCGGCAAAACCAGCTCTAGGCAATCTGATTGGCTGGAATAAAAACACCCAGAGTGCTTTTCACCGGATACAATAGGCAAGTTTGAGTTTTCCCTGTGGTCCACGCTGGCCGAGCGATGACAGTGATGTGAGGGTTTAAAATGCTCTAAGGTCAGAAGTGAATTATTATATGCTTATAGAGCTCAGGAAGTCACTTTGTGCTGAGTGTGAGAACTAAAATCTTTTCAACAACTGCTGAAGCGGATGGAGAGGATTCACTCTGGCCTCCTGGAACAGTTGCATTAGCTGCCATGTTTCAACTAGTGCCAGTTTGGTCGTCATTTACTCACCTTTCAAATATATTAATTTTTACAAACAAAAAAAACATCTTACCGATTTATGTATGTATGTATATTGCAAGATTATGTAAATTCCAGGATTATGATTCATGGCACCAGCACTCATTAGGTCTGAACTCTCATTCATTACTTTTTAGCCAAGTCATGTTCTTTCTGTCTTATTTCCTGACTAGTGAATTTCTCAAGGACTATTCTGATGTTTTCTCCCAGAGGCTGATCATTCCCTGGCCATTTCAGTAGGTGTCTAAAGCAGCACAGTGCCATCAATATTTAAACAAAGAGAGACAACACGCTGAGACACAGCAGGGGTTTCTGGGTAGCTGAGAGATGGAGATTCATCACACGGGGATGATGCGATCGGACAAGACTGCAGCTGCTTGCCCAATCACATTCCTTATTATGTCATCACCACGAGACAATTAAACAGGATTATGATCAAAGAAACTTCTCAATATATCACATCACTGTAATGGAGAGAAAACAGTTGAAAGAGACACAGTGCTCTTTGATGACTCTATTGATTAAACAAATATGTCTCATTAAAGGGCTGGTTGATTATGATTTCACTTTTTTTAACATTAGTTAGTGTGTAATGTTGCTGTTTGAGCATAAACAACATCTGCAAAGTTACGACGCTAAAAGTTCAATGCAAAGGAAGATTTTTTCTGTTAAAGAATTCACTGTTTAAGGACTACAACAAACAGCTGCTAGGAACTACAACCAGCTTCTTCTCAGGTTAGTGACATCACTAACCCTAAAATTTACATAAACCCATAATTTTAGCTGCGTGAGATTCTCCGGCTTTGTTGTTGTTGAGCTACTGAAGCGCGAGCTGTTAAAGCTCCACCCTCTACTGGAAAGGGGGTTGGGAGCAGCAGCTCATTTGCATTTAAAGGGACACACAAAAACTGTAAAGCATGTTTTTGCTCACATCCAAATAGGGGCATATTTGTCAAATATAATAAATGATCTGTGGGGTATTTTGAACTGAAACTTCACAGACACATTCTGGGAACACCAAAGACTCATATTATGTAAAAAGGGCATTATAGGTCCCCTTTAAGAAATTTTCAGGTCATAATTTACTCAAGAATTAAATTTAATTATATTTTGCGTAAATAAAATTAAGTTTGTTTCTAGGGTATTTTAAGATTCCTGATTATTTTCAAGACATACAAGCACAATTTTGTCAAATATTCAAAAAAAAAAAAAAAAAAGTATTTTGTAGGGCTGCCCTCTAATAGTCGAAAACTGTTAGTCGATGAGAAGAGGCTTAGT